>CABHPR010139285.1:0-38264 GCA_902168415.1 Peromyscus melanophrys | reverse complement strand
AGTTAGCTTGTTTCTGTGGTAGTTAGCTTATTTCTGTGGTAGTTAGCCTGTTTCTGTGGTAGTTAGCTTGTTTCTGTGGTAGTTAGCTCGCTTTCATCACTGCCATTTACCTCTGAACTCAACATTTCTGTAAGCACTTTCCTCAGAACCTCAAGGGTGAAACTTATTTTTTCCCCAATAGCTATATAGATCTACTGCTCTCTGATGAGATTTGGGAAACATTTCAGTTTTTTTCCTTAAAAATATTTCCCTTTATTATCCTTTGGTTTCTAAAAATAGGCTGGAATTAAATGTCATGTACCTTTGGAATTCGTTTTACAAACATACTTGGTAACTAGGAAACTCACATCGTCATTATTTATAATCCAGACATTATTTCCATGGCAACTGTTAGAAGGTCACAATTACGGAGTACGGTGGAGGCCGGAGACTGTTGAAGAATTTGCCAAAGAAGAAGGCTGGCTGGCAGGAGGTGGTGGCTGGTATCCTGGCTGCACACTTCTTTAGCTCCATTTCGGCTGCTGTGATAAAACACTCACCAAAGCAAGCTGAAGGGGGCAAGCTCATGGGCTACAGCCTGGGACCCAGGGAAGCCACCCCAGGAACACAAGGCAGGGACCTGGAGGCAGAAACCAAAACAGAGGCCACAGAGGAATGCTGCTTGCTGTCTTGCTTCTGGGTTCACATTCATCTCCCTTTCTTTATACAGCCCAGGCTGCCTGCCTACAGATGGTACCATCCACAGTGGCCTGGGCTCTCCTGTATCAATTAGCAAAAGAAAAGAAATGCCCTGTAGATGTGCCCACAGGCCAGTGTGGTAGAGGCAATTCATCAACTAAGGGTCCTTCCTTCTGAGTATGTCAAGTGACAACAAACCTTAGCTGTCACACAAATTAGTAAGGAGAGGTCTCAGGGAAGAGGCAGTAGGCCATTTAGTCAGGTGCTATGATCCACAAGGCTGAGGAATTGCACACCCACCTCACTCCAGGCTGGGCACACACTTATAGTGCTACTCAAAGGCTGCTTGCTCTTGTGACATCAGGAGGAGTTTGATGGGGGCTGGCTCTTAGTGCCTAGGATGTAACTGAACATTGGAAGGCATCATCTCTCTGATACTTGGGCTGTTTCATACAGAGCATGTAGCATCCCAAAGCTGGGCTGGGCAGAGCCTGGGCATAGACCTGCAGGAGAAGTCCTGGTCCTCTGTTCTTACTGAAAGCCCCCAAAAGATGGAGACAGACCTCACAGGGCCCTCATCTGCATAGTCCCCTGAGACTGTAGAGGAGAAACAGGCAAGTGAAGGCCAGGGGTCAGACACTGCGCACAGAGTTTGCCCTTCTTCTTTTCTAAATTTGTGAAAGACTTGACTCAAGTCTCAAAGTATTTGCAATCAGAAGCAGAATCATTGGTGCAATTGTACACGTGTGTATGATGATTTGGGGAGGAGGAGGGGCTGTGTTCTTAAAATGAGGTTTCTCTATGTAGCCCAGGCTGGCTTTGACCTTGGGGTGAGTCCCTCTGTTTCTCTCTCTCCAGTGTGAGATCAAAGGTGTCACCACTACCTCAGCTGTTCCGTGAAGTTTGAGAATAAGACTCATTAGGGTAAATCTATGATACTAGTGAAGGACAAAAGCTCCGTATCTTTAGAACTGTCCTTGGGGTTAATTCTGCTCTCACTCTGTCCCTGTTGCTATTCATTTGCCACAACCCAGTGATGTGGTGCTTAGACATGCTGCTCAGCCAAGCACAGCCCCACCAAAGAACAGAGACTGTAGTCTGTTCCATGCATCTGCAAAGGGAAGGCTGGAGACGGGGACCATTGCTCTCAGGTCCCAGTGAGCACAAACTGAAGGGTGATGCTTCTTGTCCACCCCAACGGCATCATGAGACACAGAGTGGAACATGGTCCTTCGTGAGGAACTGCACTCAAGGTGTGCATTCCTGAGGTATGGTAGTCCAGACAGGTCCCATGGTACTGCACGGCTTGGCTGCTTTCTGGAGATGTGCCACACCTGGCTTCATGAGACCCTGTATGGACGGATCTTCTACTGCTGTAGGGCTAGACTCAAGGGCTGTCCCAGATGTCTACTTGATAAAACCCTCCTCCCTGGACAACAGAGAAAAGGAGGGCGTGTCTCCAAAAGCTCCGGAGCAGAGCATGGCAGGAGCACAGCAGGCAGAATGCACACACAGAAAACAACAACGCAAGGAAGCCCTGAGCAACTCAGAAGGAAGCCTCCAATTCTACTGCACAGAACGGACTCATAGACAAAGTCAACTTCTCTAATGAAATGGAAGAGTTGGTGGAATGCAGAGGCAGTGGACACCTTGGTGGTCAGCCGAGGAAGGAGACCTTTATTGTGCCCTTGGGCATTACTTCCAGATCCCACCAATACAGGCCAGGACATGTTTCCTGAGGCCATCTCTGTGTGCTGTGTTAGACAGGGAGGTGTGTAAATGGATATTTCCTATTCTGACTGTCTGGTCCCAAATAACCAGCTTAGAGACTGAATATGAATTTAAATGCTCAGCCAATAGCTCAGGCTTGTTACTAGCTAACTCTTACACTTAAATTAACCCATATTTCTATTTATGCTTTGCCTCATGGCTCAAGGCTTTTTACCTCATTTTTTACATGTCCTGCTTGTTCGGTGGATGGTTGGCATCTCCTCTGACTCCACCCACCTTCTTCCCACAGTCCTCTGTGTCTGACCTATACTTCCTCTGTGTCTGGCCAGACACAATGTGAGTGCTGAGAACAGAATTCCAGTCCTCTCTAACAGCCATGCTCCAGCCCCACAAACCATCCTTTTTAAAATGAGGTTATCACCATGGGCTGGGTAGGGAGGGCCACAAGTAACAGCAGGCTCTTATAGGCACACCACAGACCCCAAGTCTTCAGTCAGTTCTGTTCCCATGCTTCTGAACACAGCAATCCCCATCATTTATCATCACACCACACACACTTCAAACAGCAAACTGCTTCCTCTGTGTGTGTGTGTGTGTGTGTGTGTGTGTGTGTGTGTGTGTGTGTATGTGTATTGGTGAAATTACTAAGGCCACTCCACGTAGTTAAAAGGAGATTTATTTAAAGGCGTAACTCACAAATGAAGGGATAGGTAGATGATGGGTTCTGGAAGAGACGCAGCGCAGTCTGGCGGTGTTCTCTGGAGAACTTTCCTCGGTCTACCTCTCGCGTCCCGGTCCAGGAAACAAGAGAGCGCCGCGCATCCCGATCTCAGGTCTTCAGCCCTCCCTTGGCCCCGCCTTCTAGGCGTGATAGTTATGGAAGCCTCAATGGGGGTTGGAACTTCCAGACCAAAGCTGGAATGGCTACCCACTACATATGTGTATGTGTGTATGTGTGTGTGTGTGTGTGTGTGTGTATGTGTGTGTGTGTGTGTATGTGTGTGTATGTATGTGTGTATGTGTGTGTGTATATGTGTGTGTGTGTATGTGTGTGCGTGTGCGTGTGCGTGTGTGTTCTTAGGTTACAGACTTCAATGAGTGTTGCCAAATAGTATGTGTTGCAAAACGCTTGCTGTCACAAGAGCTTAGCTCTCAACTGTTTCCTATAGACATGAACAATGTGACCTTCATTATTTAGGAAAAACAGAGATATTGATTCCAGGGTTAGAGAGATGGCTCAGCAATTAAGAGTTCTCTCGGCTCTTCCAGAAGACCAAAGGCCGGTTCCCAGCACCCACACTGGACAGCTCACAACTGCCTATAACTCTAGCGCCAGGGGAATTCAATGCTCTCTTCTGGCTTTTGGTGGAAAACTCTGGGCACACATACAAATAAATAAAAAATAAATTTTGTAAAGTGCTAATTTATTATTTTTCATTTATACAAATTATTTGCAAAACTTAAAGACTAATTCTATTCCCCTTTTACCTTAAAAATAATCTGTATTTATCTTTCCAGTGTATGTAAAAGTCCTTTATGTTTTCAGTACAGGTGAAAGTTCCTTAAGGGGCTAATTTTAATGGTAGGGAGTGTCTATTTCAGTATTTGACATATTTTTAAATAGTAATAATTTTCATAATAATCTAGAGTTAACTCTGTAAAGAAAACGAACTCTTGTATTTGTACACAAATATGTGGCCTATTCTGTGACTGCCCTGTGTGTTGTTTGTGACTGCCTCAGGGCGTCTCAGCAGAGTGTGAGAGCCATGGCTCTAGGGTAGTCCGACATTTTGTTAAGGGGCATGGATCTAGACGAGATGCAGATGAAGACTCATGCATTCACCAAGCCCGGGGTTTAGTTACACACAGCTCAGGAATCAAGCGCTAGAGGCCAGCAAGGCCACCGGCATCTCCAGTGAGAGTCAAGTCTTTTCACAGAAGTGTGGGGTGCTTTATACAGCGAGGAAAGGAACCCCGGGGAAAGGAGACCCCATCTCAAGTGAGAATTAGAACCAGGAAGGGGGTCCTCAAAGGGTTGACCGTGGAGAGTGGAAGAATGTGCGATATTCCCTAGGAGGAAAGACAGACTGAGGGCATTTCAGGCACAAAGGAGACCTGCACCAACTCCAGAGTCCACAGCAAACCAGTAGGCCTAGACTCTAGATCAGAGCATGACCTACGGGTGGGAGAGGAAGACTGGAAAAGCGAGGCCAACGGATGCTCAGCATGACTAGTGTGATGGTTAACCGTGATTTTCAGTTTGTGTGTGTGCTCATGGGTGTGCATGCACATGTGTGTGGAGGTCAAAGGTCAACACAAAGTGCCTCTGCAAGATCACCCGACTATACCCTCCCAGCACTAGCATAAGGGTGAGTAGGTCACACTATGTCTTCCTGTGTTTCCTGTCTCTACTTTTTGGCTAAACCCTCTGCAACTGTGAGAAAAGCAAGTCTCTACTGTTTTAGGTTGCTCAATTAGATATTTGCTCACAGCAACAAGAAAATCAGTGCCACCGGCCTCGTGAAGGGCTTCAGGCTATAATCTTGGATGACAGGTGTAATGAAAAAGACAAGTGCCGGGAGGTGGTGGCGCACGCCTTTAATCCCAGCACTCGGGAGGCAGAGGCAGGTGGATCTCTGTGAGTTCGAGGCCAGCCTGGGCTACCAAGTGAGTTCTAGGAAAAGGCGCAAAGCTACACAGAGAAACCCTGTCTCGAAAAACCAAAAAAAAAAAAAAAAAAAAAAAAAAAAAAAAAAAAAAAAAAAAAAAAGAAAAAGAAAAAGACAAGTAAGGCAAAGGACCATCATGCCTTTGTGACTGAACAGTGACTGGGACATTCTGGCATTTGGAGGTTACATCAGGGGGAAGGGGAGCTGTCTAAGGCATGACTGAAGAGGCAGGATGTGTGTAAATCTACAGAAGCAGAGACAGCAAGGGGGAGAAGTGATGGGGACAAATGGTGACAAGTTCTTGGGGTGGTGGGGGAGAAGGAGCTGCCATTGGAGAGGGGAATATGGCATCAGCTGGGTTGAGGTTCTCAGGAGACAGCCAGACAGGGCTTTCTGCCATGCGGCAACATCCAATCAAGTACATGAAGGTAGAACATGGAAGGGTTTCAGTGAAGAGCCCTGCAGTGGTTCCATGGCCGCCGTTCACTCCCAGGGGCCATCTAACTCAGTCAGCCGCATTTTCGGTTGTAGATGTAACCAACTGTCTTATAAATAAGAAACACAGAACCAATGCAAAGAAGAAAGCCAAGAGGTCAGAGCTAAGAGCTAAAACCTTACCCTTCCTCCTGCAGTGATCCTACCTCTCCGAAGGAGCCGCTACTTCCTGTGTTAAAGTCTTTATATAGTCTCTGTTCTGCCTTCTCATTGGTTGTAAACCCAACCACAGGACTGCCTCATCACGGCCTGTTTGTATAGACCTCCAGGTGTTCTATGGTTGGTATTGAGATTAAAGGCATGTGTATCCAATGCTGGCTGTATCCCTGAACACACAGAGACTTACCTAGCTTTGTCTACCAAGTGCTGTGATCACAAGCGTATACCACCACTGCCCTGCTTTCCTATGGCTTGCTAATAGCTCTGACCCCCAGGCAACTTTATTTATTAACATACAATTAACATTTTGGTACAAAAGAAAAATATCACCATATTCGGTGGTCACAATGGTGGTGTTTGCCAATGGTGTCTAGTGGGCAGATCTTAGGCACTGCCCTTAAATACTGACAAACCTTCCACAAGGCACAGAGCCCCCACTCCATGTGACAGTGACTTAGGTGGGCCCAAATATGAGTGGCAGTGAGACAGAGGGAAGAAGGGGAGACTGGTCCAGTCCTGGGTCTGCTACCATCAGGAGAATGCATGGGGGACCATGGGCTACATGATATTCTGCCTGGAAACCAAGAAAACATACATGTAAAACAAGCAAAGCTTTGAAGGGGAAAGAGGAGGAAGAGAAAAAGACGGAGGAAGAGGAGGAGAAGGAAGAGAAGTTGCAATATTGAAACTGAATTCATGGTCTCTGGTACCATGGCAGTAGGTTCCAAACTGCCTCTCCTGTAGTCTTCGGCCCTGCTCTGCGTTGGTGCCCTCACCAAATCTGTGGAAGACACCGTCCACTTCACATCCTATTGTATTCTCAGCACCTGGGAGGGGGGCCTGGCTCAAGGTAGATGCTTAACATGGAAGATTTAAATAACATCACAAATGGAGATGCTGTGGCTTGGGAGAGATTGTATGACTAGCTAAAGCTCCCAGAGCCGGAGGGGACAAGAGTAACCCAGCGCCAGCTCTGAGTGGCAGCTCATGATCAACTCTGTTGGCTCCCGTGCTTTGGTTGGCATTCTAACTTCCCAGGGCCCACGCTCCCTTTTCTTAAGCGCTGAGGTCTACCCATTTCAAAATGAGCTTTAGGATTTCTTCCGTCCTCTGGCCTGGACCTCCACTTCAGTCATCGCAGCTCTTACTTTCTGTCCTGCAATGAACTGTGGGAAACTGACCAGAGCCTGTGCACATCAGAGCCTGTTGTGAGCAGGAAGAGAGAGGGACCCTGTCCTACACACAGCTCCCTCTTCATCCTATCTATACAATCCCTAGAATCCAGGGCTCGATAATTGGCGGGAGGTAGAGTTGGGATATGCAGAAAGCCTTATTATGGGTAAGGGGAGGGAAATTATACAGAGCCTGGCCACAGGAATGTGTTGACTCCTTTGTGGAAACTGATGGTGTTTGTTGTGTATCCGGAAAACGATGTGTCACATTCACACCCGTTATTATTATCACAGGAGGGTGGAATATGTTCCTGATGGAAGGGAAAGCTATTGATAGCCTCCTGATTCCCACAGAAATTCAGCATACCTCACACAATGGAAGAGTGGATCCAGAAAGACCTGTCTGGTCCTCTGCTGGGTTTAGTCTTATCACAGGTAGTGGACAGTTTGCCTTGAACTCTTTGGCTTCAGCACACTTGAGTAAAGAGTACCTGAGGTGGGCTGGATGGTATTTGTGAAATGACTGGGTGTGTGTTGAGGGCTGCTCAAAAGCACAAGGTCTCTCATTATGCCTCCCACATCTGCCTCATCAGCACTAACTACATTGTAAGTGGTAGCGGCCAAGATCAAAGATTCACCGTCACACCAGGTCCACTCAGCTAGCCAGGTTTGTTATCCTGCTAGCCTGTTAAAGTGATGTAAAATGCAGGCAAGGATGTGCTGAATGTCTCTGCTGGTCCCTTTGTGATGACCGAGATGATGGACAGGTGTCCTTATATCGAATTTATACGATTCTAATCACAGCCACGTTCATTACTGCATCCCTTCTCCTCTGTCCACAGGGATGTGCACCCCCTTTCTCCACCCTGGCTGCTTTCTCTTGTATCTTTCCTCCAAGTTAATTTCAACCCTTCTGGAATCCTTGAGATTTGCAGACTTCTCAGAAACAGCCTTGTCTTCCTATGGGGTGTTTGTCGGAAGCTCTCTGAGTCCCCAGAGGGACTCAGCACACTTAGAAATGACAGAGATCCTAGAAAAGCTGTACCAACTGGAGTTTTCTGGATGGCACCAAGCAGGGTAAAGTGAGCAGAGAAATTGCCTGAGAAACCTTGGTGCTCCTGGGGCACCGGTTCAGGATGTCAGTCATCCTCTGAACACGACTTCTGGAAACAGACAGTGTATCCTTTGCTTCTTGGATCAAAGAGGACAGAGTAGGGTGGTCGGATGAGCTAGCTGCTGCAGGGTCCCACTCCCCAGGCACAGCCATGTGCAGTAGGTCCTGGGAACGTCTCTCTTTGATGCTCCAGGTATAGTCACCATGGGGGAGAGGAAGAGAGAGAGACATGGCATCCTGAAGGAGCCTCATTGTGGTACTTCCGTTTAGACACCTGCACCACCGAGGAGACCCACTGCACTGCCTTCTCTCTGTCTGTACCCAGTCACAGGACTGCCCCTTTCATCATGACTTGAGAGGTGAGAGCATGGTGTAGCGTGTTTGATTTTCTCAAAAGACGTAAGTGATGGTGGGCTGTCAGAAACAAGCACACAGCCTGGAGACTCTCCAGCAATCTAACAGTTTCCTCAGGGGTTCGCCTCATGTGGTGAGAGATGAACTCACTGGGTGATCGCCACGCACAGACCCACCAGTATTTTGAAACAGCGTCCTCCATGGTAGTGAATGTCTCATCCAATGAGGGCACTACATCCTGGTGGCTGCTTTTCACAAAGTGGACCCCAGGTTCAAGATGGCCCACCATGCATTTTTTTAAGTGCTCTAAGTGTGGTGTGGAACCCTGGCCCATAAAAGCAATCTGTCTCAGCAACCAAGTATGGAATCCACACAGGCCAAAGGGAAGCACACATATCATCCATAACCTTACCATACAAGGGGCCTGACTCTATTAAGAGCTCTGGCATTGACATTCTGACACTATTCAGCTTTATATACACATAATAACAGGAACAAGCCCCAGCCTTGTTAAAACTAACCTTTCCCAAGGGTCACAGTGGAGTGCTGTTTGTGTGTTTCCATTAAATAGAATTTTCCTATGCATCCTCCCTTTTAGTGTCTCACTTACACTTTTTTTTTTTAAAGATATTGGCAAATTCCACACAGTGTACGCATCCTGAGAAGTGATGATCCGGGACCCTCCAACCGTCCGCTTCAGCTTTGTTGTTCTAAACAAGGAGGTATATTTACCCTTCCCTCCAGGCCTCCAGGCCTCCAGCCCTATCCAGGTGTTCACAAGTCCCTGACACAATCACAGCTGGGTGTGCATTACTCGGCCCAATGCTGTGTCACAGCTGGGCTCACAAACCCCGGGTTTATGGGAGTATGTCTGTCAGAGATTTCTCCACATATTTTATTACTCAATAGTACATAAAGAGGTGGAATTCTCCTTGGAGGATGCATATTTCAGACATTGCAGGCCATTATGTTTTTAACTGCAGACACGTACATTCCAGAATATGGTTTTAAACTCTGGCGTGTTTCATCCTAGGGAGGCTCATGTTTCTAGTGAGGTACCCTGGTAATGACCCAGGTCCTGTGGGGACTGTTCACTGGGTGTTTGTCAACACAGCTCACTTAACCACACTGGAAGAATGCTGTGTTATGGTCTGAAGTAGGATTGCAAAGAAAAAGAAGAAAAAGGTATATGTAATTTGTTTCAGAAACATTGGTCCACTTATATGTTTAAGGAGACGGGAACCTGACAAGTGAATATAAGTGTGAGTGACCACACACAAGGATGACCAGTTACCTAGGGTCGGCACAGTGACCAGGAGCTCTGGAAATTTCAGATTATCCCCACTTCCTCCTAGCCTCTTCTTTCTGTTCTTTCTTGAGCACATGTTCCTGAAGATGTGGGATTGGATCCCAGCTCAGTGCTTGTTAGAGGTAGACTTCAGACAGTGTTTAATATCCCTAAGCTCTGTTTTCTCAGAGTAGACTGAAGACAGCATCAGTTCCCTCCTCATGGTATGCGGTTAAAATGCCATTTAAGTGAGGTGTGCACGTAAATCTCAGGGCTCGGCTCCTTACAGCGAGCCACACATGTTAGCAATGAGCACTTTGCTTTCCAACTTGTACTCGTTTTAATGAAAGAAGTGAAAACACAAAATTGTAACCTGAGTTTTGGTGTGAGTATGCCAAAAAGAAAAACGACGTGTTCTCGAGTAAGCGGTGCCATTTGAATGATCAGCATGATGGTCGTCAGGGGAACACTTCAATTTAGAGGAACGACTGAGACACTGTGGCTTTCCCAGCCAGTTTGCCACCTGCAACAGCCCTGGAGGATATCGGGCAATGAGACCAGGTGAGTGATGAATATACTCCATAGCATGAGCAACCCTCCTGAAGAGGTGATGCTATGTGAGAGAAGCCTGCACAGTTCCCAAAACACACAGTGGCTGCAGCAAGGAGAACAGTCAACAAAGCACGTGTGGTGGTATTGTGTCCCCCAAAATATTGTGCACCCTAATAAACTTATCTGGGGTCAGAGAACAGAACAGCCATTAGATACAGAGGCCAGAAAATGGTGGCACTCACGCCTTTAATCCTAGCATTCCAGAGGCAGAAATCCATCCGGATCTCTGTGAGTTCAAGGCCACACTGGAAACATCCAGGTATGGTGACACACACCTTTAATCCCAGGAAGTGATGGCAGAAAGCAGAAAGGTATATAAGGCGTGAGGACCAGGAACTAGAAGCTTTTGGCTGATTAAGCTTTTAGGCTTTTGAGCAGCACAGTTCAGCTGAGATTCATTCTGGATGAGGACTGAGAGGCTTCCAGTCTGAGGAAACAGGATCAGCTGAAGAATTGGCGAGGTGAGGTGGCTGTGGCTTGTTCTGCTTCTCCGATCATCCAGCATTCACCCCAGTGCCTGGCTCTGGGTTTGTTTTTATTAATGGGAACTTTTAAGATTCGTGCTACAGGCACGTTTGTGATTGACAGGGGATGAGACGTCCATTTTGTCATTGCCCAGCTTAGGCAGCAACAAAACCTGCACCATGAAACACCGACAAGCAACACGCGGTTTGGTGCCGAGTCCACTAGAGCCCACGGTGCCACGCTGCAGAAAGTGACATTTAGGACACGGGAATTAAATCCTGCTGTAGAAAGTACGCATCACACGGACTTAGAGCTCGTCAGATCTGACCAGAGCTGGAGAGCTGAGGAGTCAGCCAATGGCTTTGTAGGATTTATCAAACAGAAAGAGAGACAAATAAGTGCTCATTCAGGGCACATACAACCTTCCAGAGCAGTCACCACACACACACACACACACACACACACACACACACACACACACACACATACATACACACACACGAAGGCAGGTTGACTGTCTCCGGCAGCACAGGCAGTTCTGAGACATTGGAGGAAAGACGTGAGCTTGCCTCGGGTGGACGGTGGTCCCTGCCTGTTCCACTTTGAAGGCGACTATGAAACGTCTTGGAAGGCTTGTGTGTTTGAACACCTGGTCCCCAGCTGGCACTGCTGTGTCAGGGGGGTCGTAGAGCCTTCTGAGCTTGGGCTCTCACTGGCCAGCACTGGATCATAGAAGTCAGGCTAGAACACATAGCCCCACTTCCTGGTGGACTCTTCAGGTCCTGGAGGACGAATGCTGTCACATGGACCCCCATGACCTCCACCAGGGCTTCCCACCACAAAGGACTTTACCCACTCAAAGTGCAGGCTTAAGTAGACCTTCCTCTAACAAGATGCTGCTTCCTTCAGGTGTTTCCTCACAGCCCTGACACAACGCTCCTGGCCGCGCTTCCCACAGAGAGGAGTTCCCACTGCTTCTGGGTCATTGGCACCATAAGTACCAACTGGCACAAGTCCCCGAGCAGAGCACCCTGAAGAAACCCAAGCATGGTTCCAACTAACAGTTGAGGCTACAAGCTGCGGAGGCCTGATTCCAAAATAGAACAGGAAAACCTTATAAAATGAAATTAAAAGGTGCCGTCAAAGCTATTAATTTTTAAATGCCATGCTCAAACTGAGCACATGCTTGGAGACGGGGTCCTGATGGGGGTATTAAGTTTGGACAAGGTCCTAACATCAGGCTTTGCAGGAATGCCATGGGCGCCCTTATGGAAAGGGAAAGATGGAAGTTACTGGGGAGAGGCACGAGGGGAAGGTAGCTCCCACCGCCGAGGAGAGAGAGCCCAGGATGGAGATCTGCTCAGGCTCCATAGTCAGGATTCCAGACACTTTGATACAGGGCTTTGGGCCTCCTGAAGTTTGAGACAATAGATCTCTGACAGTGTGACATCATCATCTCAAGTGAGTTAATACATTAAGGAAAACGCCAATTAGAACCTCCACGTCCTTCTGTGGAAACTATAAAGTCACTGAACTGTATAAGGCTGCAATGGACCAAGAAGAGTTTTGGACATAGTTAACACAAACATAATTAACTAAAGGGTTAAGGACGGATGAGAAGGTAAGAACTGATGGGGGGATGGGTTCCTGATGTATGAAAATGGGTTTTAAGACCTAAGACTGAGTGATGCCAGTATTTAAATAAACTTTTAAACGTTGTTCTTAAACACAACGGATAGGAATCATGCAGACTGCAAAAAAGAAGGATGACGTTTAATAATTAGATATTCCCAGAGCATCGTCTGACAGGGTGTGAAACCAGAACAGAACAGAGGTTCTTTTTCTAGTGTGGGAATGAGTACTGCTTCCATCTGAAGACGGCAAAACCGGGGTATGTACAGCGACAACAAAACCCATAGCCTCATCATGGCTCTGCCATAAACGTCGAAAGCAAACACTCCTTGAACCTTCGACCAGTAAGGGGGAAATGCTGACTTTTTGATCACCTCATCCTTCCAGTTGTGAGCAGCGAGGCTTTGCAGTTCCCAGGAGATGTGGTGTCATCAATGAACGGGTGTCCCGATGCCTGCACCCACCAGTTTGGTGCAATGAGGCTTGAATGATAGAAGTCCCTAGAATCTTGTATCAAAAGTGTTGGTAACCTACATAAACATATTTTGAAAATCGGTAGAGCACTTTATATTATTTAATTGGAACCATTGATCATTATCGAAATTAAATAGTAAATTCTACTTCTAAAATAAATATTAGGGCTGGCCCTTGTGATGCAGGCCTGCTATCTCAGGTACTCAGGAGTCAGAGGCAGGTGAATCACAGGTTCAAAGTTTGCCTAAACTACAGAGAAGTTAAGGCCAGCCAAGGAAACTTAGTGAGACCCTGTCTCAAGTGAAAAATAAAAAGAGGATCCTTCAGTTGGTAAAAATGCTTGCCAAGCATGTGCAAAGCCCTAGGTTCAAGTCCCCAATTCCTAAAATAAAATAAATGAAGACTATGTTGAAAATTAGAGTTTTAGATATTGTTATCATGAACATTCTATTAATTCAAATAACAGTAACATTTTGGAAAAAGTATATATAGGTCAAAGCATTGAAAATTTGACTCATTTTCAGAAGGACAGTAATCTCTTTGGCTAACAAAAGCAACATGCTTTCAGTTGTACAATTCTATCCAAGCATTTGGATTGGAGGTCACATAATGATTTAAACCAAGCCGACTTGTGAAGAAGACTCAGCAGTAAGTCACGCCGTGAGTGTGATGGCAGTGAGATTGGACACACGTAGACCTCAGATTGTGTACTGTGACTTGCACATTTTGAGAATAACTGCTGTTTAGTATGACAGATCATTCCAAGGAGGACTCACATCCCTCCCTTGAAGTCCTCATTCCTCAATGGCTTTGGAAGAGTCCTATGTAGTCTCCATGTCCAGTCCAGTGGGGCTCCTGAGTGCCTCATATAACTGTTGACATTGGTGTTTAGACGGTGACAAAAGCAATTATAAAAGTCACAAATTGTTTAGAGGTTTCCATCACTTTAGGGAAAGCCGTACTAAGCACACCACATGCTAAGCACGCAAAATACCTATAACACAATTCAGTTAATCAGTGTAGAAAGGAGGGTGTGTTTCTGTTTGTGGTGCTTATGTCTGACTAGTTAATACAAGATACACATGAATGCATTGGACATCATCACTCCCGCTGTTAAGACTTGTGTTATCACAAAATCACCAGTCTTCCCAGTAAGCCATTAAGAAAACATATAAATGAGAGCCGAAATAAGAAAAATGGAATTTTACAAAAAACTTCTTCCCTTGCAAAATTAGTTTAAACTTGGGGTCTAGTGTGACATCTGTGTCTTACGTCGCTGTGGTAAGATAGTACCCTGACCTGAACAGCAGAAGGAAGGAAGGGTTCACCGGGCTTGCGACTCCACTTCCAGTCCATTGCTGCAGCGGCGTCTCAGATGGTCACAGGACATCCATATTCATCAAGAGCGGAGTGACACTGGACACATGCCCGAGCGTGGCTCGCCTTCTCCACACTCAGGTGGTACAGATCCCCTTCCTAGATGATTCTCGATTGTGCTAAGTTCACACTGGAAATGAACCTTCACAACCAGTCTAAATTCTCACAGAGAAATGTCAGGAGTGGTGCCATTGACAAAAGTATTCTGACATTTCTCAGGAAGATCAATCATGAGAAATGAAAGACTAAGTTTTTGAAAAAAAAAAGAGTAAGGAAGACATATTTTGTTATGGGTTATCGGGGGCTGGTGGGCCAGGGAACAGATTGAGGGATAAACAGATGAGGTAACAGAGTGGAGAGCTAACCTACAGAGTGGGAGATAATCTTTGCCAATTATAAATCTGTCAGAGGATTAGTACTTAGAATTTACAAATAACTGTAAAAGTTTAGCACCCCAAATAAATAAGTGGCACTGACGGCATAGATCTCACCTGCTGGACTGAGGGCAAGCAAGCAGAAAGCGAAGCTCTCACTCCTAGACCTTTTACCCAGACTGCCACCAAAAGTGCCACCCATGTTTACTGTGGGGCTTCCTGCTTCAAACAGTCTGATCAAGAAACTCCCTCCAGGAGCGATCAGCAGCTCGCCTTTAGGTTGATCCCCGAGTCAGCAAAGTTGACAATCAAGATTAACCGTGACGTATGGATGGCTTGGATGCCTCTAATAGCAGATGACTGAATAAAAAAAAAAAAAAAAGTGGTCTATTGTCTCCGGGAGAGCAGATCTGGATTATGTCATTTGGGGGAAAATGGATAGAGCTGGATATCATCATGTTAAATGAAATAAGTCAGGCTTAGAATTACAAATATGTCTTAGAATGACATTTTTTTCTCAAACATGGAATCTAGATTTAAACATGTATGCAAACACCCAAATATACACACACACAAGAACACATACGTGCACACCTGGAAGGAAGGCTATATAGAGGAAGGAGGAAGTTCTTTGGAAGGGAGGAATGCTGCCAGAGAGGGTGATGGGAAGGGAACAGCAGCAGAGAACAGTGACAAGCACGCTCAGACGTCTGATCATGAAAATCGTTATATAAGAGAGAACACACTGACTTACTTAGGAAATTGTCAGTGAGGTGAGCTGCCACAGTGTGGTAGTTTGAATGTAATTGGCCCCATAATCTCACAGAGAGTGGCGCTATTAGGAGGTACGGCCTTGTTGGAGGAAGTGAGTCACTGTGGGGGCGGGCTTTGAGGTTTCCTATGCTCAGGATACCACCAATGTCTCAATTGACTTCCTGCTGCCAACAAGATGTAGGACTCTCAGCTACTTCTCTGGCACCATGTCTGCCAGCACACTGCCACACTCCTACTGTGATGATAATGGGCTGAACCTCTGAAACTGTAAGCCACACCAATTAAATGTTTTCCTTTATAAGAGTTGCTGTGGTCATGGTGTCTCTTCACAGCAATAGAAACCCTGACTAAGACACACAGTATTGTTTAAAAGAAAAGAAATACCACGGCGTTATTCTAAAATAATGTATCGTCTTTTAAAGGAAAGGTCCACAGCAGTAGGTTCCAGTGCATGTAGGGAAGACACAAGGGGATACTTTTCAATTTCCTAGACGCTGTCAAACTTTATAATCACAACAGCAGTGAGAGAACACGGTGGAAGTAGCCCACACATCAACACTTCATGAGAATGAAGTGTAAATCAATAGATTGAAAATAATAGGACAATCAGGATGGCTCACAGAGGTTGCCAATGGATGGCTTATTAAAGAAATAATACATATAATCCATATACATGTTGATGTGTCTGCCTCGGGAGGCTGAGGAGACACATGCTCAGTGAATGAAACACGCATCATGCCAGCAGGAAGGTCTGAGTTCAGATCTTGAGCTCCCTTGTACAATCTGGGAAGTGCTAGCATGTGCTTGGGATCACACCACTGGAGTGGCAGAGACGGGAGCATCCCCAGGAGCTCACTGGTCAGCCAGTGGAACTGAATTGTTGATCTCTGGGGCAGCGAGAGACCCTGTCTTAAAAATCAGGATGGGAAACAACTGAGGAAGGTGCTGAGCATCAACCTCCAGTCTTCACATACATGCCCATGTGCACATCCACACAGACATGTACACATCCACACAATATAAAAAAATAAAGGGTATTTACCCCAGCTTTCAAATTAAATAATTTTTATCATGTTAGTGACTGTTTCCTCTTGAGTGTATTTACAAAAATATATTGTTGTGTGCTATGGTCTTATTGTAAAGTTACTATTTTCCATGTTGTTACTAACAACTATGAGGTATTTGAGATGTGTAAATGCTGAGTTCCTGGCTGGACTGCAGGTATCACTTATCCTGTGGTGACTATTCTTGGTGGGAGCAGTAATTACCATGGTGTTCATTAACGGGGGTGGGGGGGGGGGGGGGTGGGAAGGCAGCTTTCTATTTCTGTTCTTTATCATATGCCTGTAAGCTGGATTTCTGCTAAAATTAAAATTTCTCCATCAGCTGATTTTCTATTTCTGCTCGGCCTCCTCTCTCAATTGAAAGAGTTCGTCATCTGTGGAAACACCAGACAGAAAATGGGGTGCTGAAGTGAGCCAAGCTAACTTAACCTGCTTTTCCTGGTGTGTGGTACCAAGCATGTATGTCTCCTCTGTCACCAAGAGGAGCTCACAGGGTAGCAGAGAAGGGATGTGGATAAGGCCTCTTGTCAGCATTTATCTAAGGGGCCCAGACCCTCTCATCTGAGAGGAGGTGAAGGGGATTTGGCAGCTCAGCACTGTGGATGTATGAGTTTTGAGCCATATTCTGGAACAGAAAATGGACACTCATGGGACGGTTGGTGAAATTTGAGTGGAATACACAGGATGACCGATAGCACTGTAGAGAAGTACCCCTTTTGTCCAGGATTGACTCCAGCATCATGACTACTGAGAGGTTGACACTGAGACAGCAGAGGTGGAAGATGAACAGAATTCTTTATGCAATGTTTGCAACTCTTTAAAAGTCAGCAGTCATTTCCAGACAGCAAGTTAGAAAGCATATACTGTGGGTGTAGTGAGGCCCTTCGGGTAGATTTTATCCACGCGCCTCCTGGGTTTTAACTACTTTCTGCACTGTATTCTGGATAATGACCCTTTTATGGGAGTGTTAGTGTTTCTGGCAAACACATGCTATAGTCTCATTTATAAAAAAGTATTGCCACATTTCACTGCACAGAATAATAGGTTTCATTTTCACATTTTCATGCATGCACATAACATTCTTTGATCTTATACACACTCCCTGTTATCATCTCCTTTAAAATGATTGACAATGTCATACTTGAATATAGTGCCCTAGGATGACATCCACCCCAGTTGCCCTCTCTCAGTCCTCCACTCCAGCTCCCTCTTCTTCTTCCCGAAAACTCTTTCTCCTACCCTAACTTCTCTCCTTGGTTTTCTTTATTTTCTGCTCCCTGACCCTGGGCAAGCGGTCACAGCTGCTGTGTGTTCATGATTTTACCACCAAGTTGTATCCAGAGACAGTGCTCCCCACCCTCTCACTGTTCCTCATTCTGGCTTCCAGATTGTGCAGTCAGCTGTTCCCTGGGCCTTGGACAGATGGACATGGATGTGTCGGGGATTTGCTGTGGGATGTTCTGTATGTTAAATGTGTTGCTCTGATTGGTTAATAAATAAAACACTGATTGGCCAGTAGCCATGCAGGAAGTATAGGCAGGACAAGCAGAGAAGAGAATTCTGGGAAGTGGAAGGCTGAGGAGAGAGACGCTGCCAGCCGCCATGAGAAGATGTTAAGATACCGGTAAGCCACAAGCCACATGGCAACTTATAGATTAATAGAAATGGGTTAATTTAAGATATAAGAACTGGATAACAAGAAGCCTGCCACGGCCATACAGTTTGTAAGCAATATAAGTCTCTGTGTGTTTACTTGGTTGGGTCTGAGCAGCTGTGGGACTGGCGGGTGAGAGAGATTTGTCCTGACTGTGGGCCAGGCAGGAAAACTCCAGCTACAGGGGTTTAGCACTCGCTAGTCACCCATTCTCAGCGCTTGACTAGTGATGGATCCCCACGCAGTCCCAGCTGCACCATAGTCAGACAAAGACCTCCATACATGCAACAAAATGGCATGTATCATACAACACTGTGATGTTTCAGAGCTTTAGTGGGGGGTTTATTTACAGGAAATTCTCAAGCTGACCACGTCTCCAACAGAACAACCATTTAAAAGAGGTATTTTGGAGCTTTTCAAATGTAGCTCACTACTAAATAATCTGAATTGTTAAGTTGCTATGATCAGGTGAGTCACCAATTGAATAGGCATCATACACCCCCAAAAGAGAAAAAGATCTACTCAGACTACACAGTGGTTATATACGGCTATTTTGGGCTCCTTTGGATAGTTCAACCTTCAATGACTCACATGTCGGTAGCAACCAACAGATGTGCAATTAGACTTAAGAACTATTCAACAGGAGGGAAATCATGCCTTATACTGGAAATTTAACCAGCTTTCTGGGGCTAGTGAGGTCACGGACCTTAGAAAAGAATCTATTACCGCCACTTAGCTAGAACAGTGTAATCTCTTTCTACATTCTAAGTCTTACCCTTATATCCACAATAAGTGTAGCTACCACACCCCATCAAAGCAGTCTCTCCTTAAAGCAAATGAAGATCATCACAGAAAATCACAACTGCCCACAATGCAGAGAGCAGGTTGTGGGGAGCTTAACACTGACAAATGCGTCTACATCACAACCCCACTTCTATCGCTTAAGGAACGCTGTAGACGAAGGGATAGAATGACTGTGAAAGCCGGGACACAGGGCAGTGTGGGATGAAACAGTCTCTCCAGAAATGGCTGTGAAGACTGGACCGGTGGAACACCAATGGCATGTGATGTGAAAGGGGGGAAATTTCATGAGGCACCACCCTCAGAAAAAGAACCACAGGTAACTAGCTGCAATGACTGCCGGGAGAAGCACAGTCTCTTCCAGGGGTGAACCCCCTGATGGGTTGTGCAATGCAGAGAGGTTGGCCTTGAAACCGCACACACACCACCAACAAAAATGGACAAGTTGTATTTATATTTATTTATGCATATACATACATACATACATACATACATACATACATACATACATACGTCTAACGATCATATAATCAAAGAAAGAGAGGCTATCAATTTGAGAGTTGGAGGACATGGGAGGGGCTTGAGGGAAGAAAAGGAGGGGGGAAGTGATGTAAATCTGTTTCAGTTAAAAACTTATTTCTAAAAGCAAAAGTGCTTTCTGGCCATTGTCTCTGAGCACAGTGGTGGAATATGCTAATAAGATTAGGAACTTGATCATAAATGTTCTGACCATTGAAATAAAGTGGAATCAGTTGACCATCATCACACAAGAAAATGTTTTGTAATTTATAGTGAAAAAAACCAGAATTTAAGTTTTATGGTACTGATACTGATTGCAACCTACAGCATCTTAGATGGTTTGTACTGATGCATATATTAAAGAGCAAAGAGAGAGACTACAGGCAAGCTAACAGGCAGTCATAGACAGAAAAGTGGATGACAAGTAATTGGATGAATTGATGGATGGATCGACAGATGGATATGTTAGTGGATGGATGGATGGATGGATGGATGGATGGATAGATAGATGAATATATAATGAGTAGATAGATTGGTAAATAGATGGATGAATGGATATGATGGATAGGTGGGTGGAAAGATTGAAAGCTGGGTAGATGGATGAATGGATAAATGATAGATAGATGGAGATAGATAGATAGATAGATAGATAGATAGATAGATAGATAGATAGATTAGTAGATGATAGATGAATGGGTGGGTAGATAGATGGATAGATATGAATAGGTAATGAGTGATAAATAAGTGAATGATGGATAAATGGTCAGGTAGACAGACACACAGACAGGTAATACATAGGATACAGAATGCAGAGAGATGTCTGTGCTATAATACACTGTCCAGGAGTATTGTTGTTTTTTGCTCTTTGGGGGGGCTCGCCACCCAGCTCCCAAATAAATCACATGCAGAGGCTTATTCTTAATTATAAACACCCAGCCTTAGCTTGGCTTGTTTCTTGCCAGCTTTCCTTAACTTAAATTAGCCCCATCTATCTTTTGCCTCTGGGCTTTTCCCGTTCTCTTACTTCTGCAAATCTTACTCTTACTCTGTGGCTGCTGTGTAGCTGGGTGGCTGGCCCCGGGAGTCCTCCTCCTTCTCTGGCTACTTTTTTTCTCCCAGATTTCTCCTTCTCTATACTCTCTCTGCCTACCAGCCCTGCCTGTCCTTTCTCCTGCTTTGATGCTGGCCCTTCAGATCTCTATTGACTATCAGGTGTTTTAGACAGGCACAGTAACACAGCTTCACAGAGTTAAACAAATGCAACATAAACAAAAGTAATACACCTTAAAATATATTCACCAACACAGGAAAGCTTGAGAATGAAAACCCATGCCTTCAGTGGTCTCAGCTCAGGCCTTTGAACTCTCATCCAGGTCATATGGGCTCTACACGAAGTTCTCTACCAAGATTCTCAGGTACTGCCTGAGACTTACCTTTTTCCTATTGCAGTGCCCTCACACAGGCTTCTTTCCAGGGGAAACTGAGGCCCACATGCCTCTCTAGTGCTTTCTGAGCTCTCACACAGGAAGCAAATGCCTTCCTCAGTGCGTGAAACTGAGGCAGCTTCATGGGATGGCTGTGTTCAGATGGGAGCTCTGAAGTACCTTGGAGAGAAACCATCACCTCTTCCTGCAAATGTGGAAAGAGACTGGAATCCAGTACTCCGGCAAGCCTTAGCAACCCTCCTGTCTCCATCCCCTACTGTATTGGAGTTACAGGCACAATGTGATCACACACAACTTTTTACGTGGGTTCTGGGGGTTTAAACATGGGTCCCCAAGCTAGCACAGCAAGTGCCCTTATCCACTGAGCCATCTCCCCAACCCTATCTATTTCTTTTTTCCTAAGATTTTTCTGGATCAAATACTCAATCTTATAATAAGAAAAAAAAAAACCATAGCCTTCCCGGCCCAAAGTGATCAGAGCCAAATGGGAAGACAGAAATAGGGTGAGAGAAGCCGTGTCTGCAAAAGATGTGGTCGGTCCAAGAGGTAGGTCGTCCATATATGCTAGAATCTCTATTAGTGAGAACAGTTTGATCATTGGGAACATACTGAGCCACACCAGCCATGCAGAGTGAATTCCATCACAGCCTCACCTACCTTTTGTGGCACCTCAGACAATTTATGACTTGCCACGGATATGCGCAAAGATATAAAATCAAACAAAACTGCTCTTTCCTTCAGAACATCTGTCTCCCGTATGTGGCAGTTATTGGGCAATTTCCTGAGGAATGTATTATTAAACCAGAGGGAAAAAAGAAGTCTCGGGATAACTACGGAAATCCCACTGTGTTAGGCATAGTGAAGAGAATGCGCCCCGAATGCTGGAATGCTAAGTAGGCTTTTGAAGAAGGTTTCCTCACTTTCCAGCACTAACTCAAACTCACCCTTTGCCTTGGCTTTTTGGGATGAGAGACCAGGTTAGAGATGAGGCAGGCTCAGCCCCTGTGACCACCAAGCCCCCATCTGGAGGCTTGAAACATTGTGATGTCCACCTTCTTTCAGAAACTGTCAGCTAAACTGATATTTTCTCCAGGATCCCATAGTAAGTGCCAAGTTAAAAGACGAGTTCTGTAAGGGAGTGCTCAGTGTCTTCAAGACTGTTTGTATTTGACAGGAAGATCAAGACAGCTGTACTCTCAACTGGCCCTCCCCCCTCCCTCTCTCCCCCCCCCCCCCTCCCCCCCTCCCCCCCCCTCCATCTCTCCCCCCTCCCTCCCTCCCTTCTCTCTTTCCTTCCTCTCCCTCCCTTGCTCCCTCCCATCTCTCCTTGACTTCTCTCCCCTTATCTGCTCCCCTCTTTACCTTCCCTGGCTCCCTTCCCACCTTCCTTCCACGTTTCCTTATTTTCACTCTCCTTTATTTTTTTTATATATTACTGTCACTCAATAGCAATTAACTATAAAAGAATTTTACTGGTTAATACGCACAATTTTTGTTTTATTTTTTTAATTTGGTGGAAACAAGGATAACAAACTTAGGCTCTGAATAAAAAGGCTAAGATGGTTCGTGTTGATCTTCACACGCTGTAGAATCCTGGACCCTCACAGCTCTGCATTATTAATGTCACATGAGTATTATTGTGACTTTCATTTTAACAAGCCAAGGAGAGAAGAAGACCGATTGCTTCGCCACAGTGTTCACGAGGGTCAAAGGTGTAAGGATGCAGGTCATCTGATAAAGCGGCATGGAGGATCCTTGGTGGGGCGAGGCTGAGACGCTGCCCCTCCTCTTCTTCCCCTTCACGGGTGCTGAGCCAGGCTGGGTTTCTGACACCCGCTTTGTCAATGCCCCTGCATGGAGGGCACCCCAGGGTCTATCCTTTCTCCACAGAGGAACATAGGTGACCCTTTTGTTCCTAAGTAATAAGAGGCATAGCAAAGACCCCTCTTCAAACATCGTCGGGAGACAGTGCCGTGCGGCGATTCTTTGTTCCAGTTCTTTATGAATTCTAATGGAATTTCCTTATACGTTCCACTGCCCATTCCAAGCGCAGTTTCTTGGGACAGGGAAATTATGATCTCACCAAAGGGAGCAGACTGCTGCCCCTTTCCTGATAGGGCCTCCTAAAGGTCTGAGAAAAGGAGCTGTGAAGGTTTTTTTTTTTTTTTGGGGGGGGGGGGGCGGGTGCAGCACAATGAAAAACAAAATAAAACTCCCTTTGCTTCGTGTGCTTAGAAAGCGCCAATGTTATTTGTCCCGAGGTGTCTGCTCTGGAAAACCTGCCAGCCGCAGGGCAGGGCGCTTCGGTTCTTTGAAGGTTGCATTGTGGTGAGTTGAATAACCCATAATATAAAGTCTGAGTGCACGAGTTGGAAAACTTGCAGCATATAAACTTTTACTGA
Source organism: Peromyscus melanophrys (assembly GCA_902168415.1). Classification (NCBI taxonomy): domain Eukaryota; kingdom Metazoa; phylum Chordata; class Mammalia; order Rodentia; family Cricetidae; genus Peromyscus; species Peromyscus melanophrys. The sequence goes on along the minus strand of CABHPR010139285.1, from coordinate 15,011 downwards.
GCTAAACGTCCCTTCATTAAAGGGGGACAGCACCTTTGAACTGTGGGGCGAACGTCTGCGTGGTAATAAGCTTCGTGAGGATTATGACATTTCTATTTGAAGTTTAACGGTTCTCGGAATGGCCCCGCATATCTGAGAGTCTGACTGAGGTGAAAACTCTTGAGTTTACAGCAACCTAGCTGAGAGCCTCAGCACTGGCCTGCCCAGCTTTCTAGGGGATTAACCCTGGTTCTGCTTCTCTGAGGAGGAGCCTCGGGGCCTTTGCAAACAGCTGGGAGGAATTTTGTTCAGCCTTGCAGGCACCAGGCCTGCGCTCACCGGCGACTAGGGTGCTGGTAAGAACAGCCTTGCTTGTGGCTGTCACTCCCCTTGGAGAAGGCCTAAGTTGAAGAGGACAAAGGAGCAGGGGCTGCAGCTGAGGAGCAGGCCGGGTGGCAGGAAGCACAGGCCTCACTCCAGGGATGGTTTTGACAGCCGAGCGAGCGCTTGCAACTCACAATGCTCAAAGGGAGGCTTTTGGCAGAGGGCTGGAGGGAGGTGCTCCTGGCACTGAGAGCCACAGCAGAGCAGATGGGCTCTCCCCGTCTAGACAGAATGGTAGTGTCTCAGACGGAAAGGTCTCCCAGGCCAGACAGTCCTGAAGCACCACCCTGCTGCGGGGCCTCTGAGGCCCAGGAGGAGGAAAATCAGAGAACAACAGCAGTGTCCTTGCTGGCGGGGTAATTAGCAGGGTGAGCTGTCTCCACAGCCTCTGTGTGTGTGTGTGTGTGTGTGTGTGTGTGGTGTGTGCGCGCACGCTTACATGTGTTGTATGTGTGCATACGTGTGTGTATGCCTGTGTGTATGTGAGTGCATGCTTACATGCGTATGTGTGTGTATGTGGTTTGCAGTTCCCTACACATTACCCATGAGCTCTGTGTAACAGCCTTCCACCTGGTTTTCGAGGCAACTGTGGAAAGTAAACCATTCTGTAGCTGGATTTGTTTCACATTCAGGACAAAGAAATTCCCTTTCCATAGTTGATTTCAAACGTCAGATTTCTAAAGCAGAACCCCGAAACTCAGAATCCAAACAGTGATGCGACTAAGTTGCCTCAGATTTTGCATTTAAAAGGATGTGCGGGAATGAATATTAGTGGGGAGGATGGATATTTTCAAATTGTGGACTCAGCAAACATGAAAATCTTATGCTTAAGGCACAAGCCCTTTGCAGCTTTTCTGTGCTGAGGGCCTGACTCTACTGTCCTCTCCAAAGGGAGTGCTCCTTGCATGGCTCTTGTAGCTATTGGCTTTGTGTGTGTGTGTGTGTGTGTGTGTGTGTGTGTGTGTGTGTGTGTATACATCAGCTTGATGGTATTAGCATACATTTGAATGCATTTATTTCTGTAGATCTTGGTTTGCAAAGAGCACCGGGGAAGTAAATTGGTCCCTTTCCTGGTGATGTGCTCCAAGGCACAAGGCATCTTGTACCTGCCTTAGAACATGTGTGTCTTGGGTTCATTTATACACAGAGCAAAACCATCTCAGTGTATCTCAGTGTTTGCTCCGATCAATGCCTGGGCCCTCTGCTTATAGACTAGGGCAATTAATTGTCTTTGTCTAAAGTTGACACAGATTTGAGACACATGGTCTGTGCTGTGCTCATGGGGGTTAACCAGAGACCGGTTTTGTACAAAACAGTGCGGAGCACTAACACTGGATGTGGATGTTCCCTCCACTGTTATTCCCAGACACCTTTTTAAAATATGCATAGGTCTTGTGAAAGGTGCTGCATGGCAGTGTCAAGAATGCCGTCCTGCTGGAACAGGCCCCACAGTGGACAGGAAGGTGTGCGTGACAGCAGAGTCAGGAGGCACCATTCTGCTGCCCTGGACGCCGTGTTCTACAAAGAATGTGCATGTGGCTGTTCCGGAGACGCATTCACCTCTCTCCCAGGAGTCTTGATGTCCATGAGGAACACATCCCAAGCAAATGAGGTGACATGACAGTGTATGGAAAACGTGGTCCCTGTCCTCAGTCCCCATGCTGCCTTGGTCCTTACGGGATCAAGTTGAGAGAAGAATAGAGGCTTTGCTACATGCTTGGACACATGGCTGCCAGGAACAGCCACGAATCTATTTTAGCCTGTGTTTTGTTGACCTCAGCACTTAGTGTTATGCCTGATACATAATCTAAGATTGCTGTTGGAAATAAAATCTAGAGAGGTCTCTAGAAATGGGAAAGACATGGCAATCAGATAACAAACAGTGTCAGCCTCCATACAATAGGCACTTGGCACAAACTGCAAGACACAGCTGTTGCTCCAAAATTGTCTCTCCAAATATGGGTTTAGAATGGCTAAATCTCACTGTTAATAGAGCTGAGAAGTTGCTGCCTTTGAGCTTGGGCCTATAATAATTAAGGTCACATTGTACGGTGTTTAGTAATTTAAGGAGAATTATTTTTAATTCTATAGAAAACATATCTATCATAAAATAATTTACTTCAGAGAGGGAACTATTTTCTATGCTCTGTGGAAATGCTCATCATTTTCTGTCCTAGGCATCAAACTAATAAATAAATCTTTTCTCAAAAACTAAAAGTCCACATCTCTACATACGAAAGTAGAAAAGTCAACTACAGGCAAAGTACAACGCAATCATTTCTCAAGCTGCCCCTGTCCAGGTAACTCTAGGGTTAAATAGAGGCTTATACTTGAAATGGCTATGGAAATGGTGGTGAATGGGTGTTTCGGAAAGTCGGGATTCTAGGGAAATTATTTTTGTTGTACGTGAGGTTTTTCTGCTTTCAAGTTTTAGCATCAGCAATATATTGTGGTAAATTTTAAAACAATAGAAATACTCTTTTAGCAGTTGACAAAAGAAGATCGCCTGTGGAGAGGCTGGAGGGAAGGTAGTCCCTCGGTATTTCTGAGCTCTGTTACAGGTTCTTGGGGGTCTTTTACAAATTCTTCCTAGAGCCTCACTTTCCCTGTGGACCCTCTGGGGTTGCCTTCTTGGCTTGACTCATTGCACCTGCTCCTAGCAAGCAGCTGTCACACCTTAGTTGTCTCTCACCTTATTATCACCACTGTCTGGAGCTGGTTCAGTCTACTGCCCATCCCAGCCTCCCTTGGGAATCCCATAAGGCATTTGATGGAGACACCTTCTCCTCTTCAGGCTGAATCTAGCTATATGTTTATATCTTCCTTTCTGCTCTGAAGTCACATTGGGTTTTTCATCCAATGTAGGATTTCAGTAGGAATCCCATGGCTTATCCTGATTCTGCCTCTCTGTTCCATGGGTCCCCAGTCACAGGGTCCCTATCAAAGATCATCTTCTTCCTTTCATCAGCCCTGGTGACCAGTCTAGTTTTCATTTGAATGCCCGTGTCTAATGACATCTTCCTCTGCTTTGAATCTTTCAGTGGCTTCATACATTGCTCTGAGATAAATTTGAACTTGATATTCTGGCCAGCAAATTGCATGGTCCTCTTCTGAGCTGTCCATGTGGTCGACTTTTCCAAGACTTCCTGGCCTTGAACGTGCAATCTTTCCTTCACAGAATATCTCCACTCTGTGATCGGTGAGACCAAGCTGCTATCTCCTACTCAAAACCAGATCTACCACCATCTACTCCAAGAAGCTTCATGGAAAACTAAGTCAGAATCCCCTTCAGAATCAATCTATGCACTGCCCAAGGGAGACACTGTGATCCCAGCAACGTGTTAATGTAAGCAGTTCTGTCACTGGGAAAGCACCACGCACACGGAGAAACTGGTCATACCTGCTGTAGGAAAAGGGCAGCCACTGGTTTCCCCATCCATAGTCCCCATCACGTTTCATTTTGTTTCCGTATAACCGCGGGCTATGAGCTAACGCTGGTGAGAACACTGCCAGTGGAGTTTGAAGGCTTAGGAACCATAGTGGGATTCCACTGAGCCCAAGAGAATGTAGTGTAAGTATGAGACAGCAGAACCCAGACCCAAGGACCCGGAGACACACAAGACACTGCCCATGCCCCATGGCTGACTGTTTTACACTGAAGGTCATTTTTGTAAGTGGCAGTTCACTCTGAAATCGTGATAAGAAGTGTAGACCGGGAAACACACAAATCAGAAAAGAGTCATTCACCACCATTATCGCCCATGGTGCAGTGTGCACAGCTGAGTGTGTCGTCCTCATGGGATTAACACACCACCTGTGTCACCCCAAGTGTGTGAGCGACATACTGAGCACACTATGACATCGCAAGGGCTGCCCTGGCTCCGGGAGGCAGGGAGCTTTTGGTGGCTCTGTTTTTGTCCCCGTGTTGTGCATGTGGGTTGTCAATGACTGCTGTTGTTTACGTGGTTCCGTGCGCCCTGGCCATCGCTTTCTTCCCTTCATCTTAGAGACAGTCCCTGGCAGGACCCCCAAGTCCTGTGCCATGCGGTGTACAGTTTAGTACCTGTCTCTTGGGTGACTCAGTAGATGCTGGACTATGTGTAACAGATTTGGACCTGTTGAGGGACAGAACTGACTCATCGTCTTGACGTCAGGATCTGTCTCACCTCTCCCTGTGTTTTGTTTACTAGCCCTGTGGTGTGTTGAAAGGGACCGATACCCAAGGCCACAGGTGATAGAGATATTATGAGATGAGGATGTGTGGAGTTATCAAGCAGCAAAGCCTCCAGGCTCAAGCCTCAGCACAGCCTTTCCTGACCCTGTGACCTTATTCTAACTGTTGAGACTCTTTCAGCTAAACACACACCACCCGGGGACCTGGGAGACTGTTTAGCAGGTAAAGCTCTTGGGATGCAAGCTCATATGAGGACCCATGTCTGGTCTCTGGAACCCAAATTAAGGAAAAGAAAACAAAATTGGTGTGGCGGTGGGAGCCTACAACCAACAAAGTGGGTGTGGTTGTTTGTGCCTGTACCCCCCAGTGCTGGTGGGACAAAGACAGGCAGATGCCTGGAGCTCACTGGTCAGCCAGTCTAAGGAGGAAAGCTCTAGGTTGGTAAGTGTGAGCAGTCTCATCTCAATAAAACAAGGTGGAGAGCAACTATTACGGAAGATGCTTATGTTTGACCTCTGGTCTCTAGACACACATGTACACATCCCTACACACCCGTGTCTTACCTGGGGCCTCTTTCTACAATGCCCATGTGGACAGTGGCCCTTGGATGAGGTGAGGAGAGCTTTCCTGGGCAGCTGCTCTTGGCTCTAAGAACTGTCATTTCCAACCGACCATCCCTTCACGGGGTCAAAGTGCTTTGTACAGACAGATTTCCCAAGTTCTGTTGGACATTTGTCTCCACACAGCAAGGCTTCTTACGGCTCGTTTGTTTAAATCGGGCATCGTTTTAGATTGCTACAGTGCCAATCGTGCTTTACTTTACTTTCACATTATGTGGTGCCCTGATATACAGTTTGAAAATAAGTCAATATTCAGAAGCAGTGACAAGAAATATTGACCCAGCGTCTCTCACTTAAAATCCTGATGTTCACCCAGACGTCTGGCAGCACCAACGCCAATCTTCTTCTCACAATTTCACATTTCTTCTCCTCTGAGGCACATCTGCTGTACATTTAATTACCAATAATTGCCCACCGGGTGGAATGGTACAAGAAGTAAATATCAATAATTAGTAATTGTGTAAGACAGTTCATATTTTTTTCCTTTGGAGAGATTTATTTCTACCATTGCTCTCGAGCACAGCCCTTGAAATATGAGATAATGGATTTTTATTGATTTTCAGCTGAACATTGAAGACGTACAAAATACATTTCCATAACTTTGATAGCCATGAGCTTGAGGACATATTGATCTGGGAGACATGATACATTTGTTTGTTTAGAATATGATCCTTATGAAAGGAAAGGATGCTCGCCAGCAGATGGATATGGCATACTGCGCTGGAAAAGGAAGTGTGTAGATTGAATGCATGCAGTCCTGTCCAGAGGGTTCAGAGCCCCCTGCAGGCCCATGCTGGGCCAGCTCAAGCGTGCCCTCAGCCTTCTCCATCTATGTGGAGTGTGCACATGGGATCCACCATGTTTGGGGTGTGTGTGTGTGTGTGTGTGTGTGTGTGTGTGTGTGTGTGTGTGTGCTTGGAAGAATGCAAGATCACACTCTGGTTTTCTCAACAGCTAGCTAAGTGGCTCTGTGGTCAGGGTCTCTTCCAGGGAAATTATTCTTCCCTTGTAAGCCGCCAAAAGCAAGCGCCTCGGAGGCTCTTCAATAAGGAAGCCTCTTTTCTTGCTGAGATGAGAGAGGTCTGCAAAGTTCATTCAGATGCAAATGGTATTAGTGAGAAATGAAGTGCTAATTTATTTGTCAGAGAGCCCCCTCGGCCTAGATGAAATAACCGGACCACAGCAGCCTCACTCCAGTTACAGCAGCCATCTTAGAAAGTAAATCAGTGGAAGCAGCCTATCCCGTCAGCCCATCTGTCTATTGATCTGGAGGACTTCAAGCAGGAACCTGACAGCTCCCAGCCAGTGTGGCTGCTTTTACCAGTGCCAGTGGACGTCAGATGGGATTTAAACCAGGCCCTGATGGCTGGTCATGCCCTGTTCCTGTGGTGCCCTCAAAGGGTAGTGGAAGGGCCCAGATGCACAAGAGGCAGGATGGGGTTCCCGCCTCTTTTGTTCATTCTATGTGACTTGTATTAGAAAAGAGCACACATAAAAAGAGAATTCAGAGATACAGCTCACACAGCTGCTGTCTGGAGCCTTGGAAGAAGCATGCGAAAATGTGTGAAGCTAGACAATGTCTGTCCTGCTTATAAGGGAGGGTGTGAGCAAGCCCTGGAAGTCAACAGAAACACGGAAGCCAATAGACAGAATCAAAACACTATGCATCGCATGGTAAAGGTCCATCCACATGGCCACTAAATATACGGAAGCCGAACAACTTCATCGGCAAGGAGAAACACAGGTGGCATGTCCATCTGGTGCCTGCTCCTCCTGTGCTTCAAGGTGGGAGCTTCCGGCAGGCGGGCGGTCTGTTTCTCAATACTGGATTTCTATCTCTGCTCGATTGTCTTCTTAAAGCAAACCCTACTATCTTAACATCCAAGTTGTTGAGAGACCGGCTCCTAAGAAGCATCTGTTGTTGACCACAGCCTCATCCTTTTTGAAAGACACAAGTGGAAGCTGTGTGGTATAATTCTCAGCCTGAACAGCTTGTAGTCTGATTAGGGTCTGAGCACAATAATTCAGAAAAGTTCGGAGCAACGTAGTCAAAGAAATGATCTTGCAGCCATGTAGCCAGATGTTTCTCTGGGCTTGCCTTGCCCAGCAGTCCAGATGAATCTCTCCCACCCACGGTCCCACAGCTGCTTAGTAAATAATCACTCAGAGGCTTATATTAATTACAAACTATATGGCCTATAGCTTCAGCTTCTTGTTAGCTAACTCTTACATCTTAAATTAACCAATTCCTGTTAAGTATGTGTCACCATGTGGCCATGGTGTTACCGGTCTGCTGGCATCTTGTTGCTCCTTGGTCGGTGGCTGGTCTCTCTTGATTCTGCCCTTTTTTTCTCTGTATCTCTGCTTGGATTTATTTCCTGGCTGTAAGCTTTCTTGCCATAGGCCAAAACAGCTTTATTTATTATCCAATGGGAGCCATACATATTCACAGCATACAGAAAGACATCTCATAGCAGAGCTGTGTGGATACCAGAGTCATCCAGTCTCCCTCCCCCTGAAGTAGGAGTGTTAGTAGAAATGCAGAAATAACCCACCCTTGAATTTTAAATTATAACCAGATTTTTTTTCTGCTACTGAAATTATACTTTCAAAGATTCCCAATGTTTCCAAGAATAATTCATTAATAGAAGCAAAGGAAAGTGCACGCACCCAAAATAGAAGGTCATTATCTGGTATTTTTATGGTAGAAAGTAGCATGAATATTGTCAAAGAAAGTGTGTTTAAGAGCAAAGTTGTATTTAAAAATTAATCGCTGATCTTTTCTAATTGTATCCTTTGTCCCCATCCAGGATGTCCTTTGTCTCCACAACTGGAGGATTCAGCCTTCCAGCGTCACCAGACTCCAGGCTTGCCTGCTGGCCCTCAGCAGTGCCAAGACTCAATGTGTTCAGAGTCTGCCCAATGGGGTTTCGGGGTGGAAGTGGGTTCACATAGCCCTTGCCTGCAAAGCCTGTCGGCTGTGGTCCCATTGTGGCTCTTGTCTCACTATGTGCAGACAGATTCATTCCAGGCTCTCTGCAGATGTCTTCTAGCTAACTTCAATCACACTCCAGGCAGCTGTGGCTTTTGTGTCCCAGGGCACCCTGGAATGGCCATACAAGACTTCTCATCACCAGAGAGGAAACAGGCACAGGGATTCCAGGAGACTTGCTCGGTGATGATGTCAGAATCACTTCCCTGTGACACTGCCACCATTTGCTTTCTGAGCACTCCACAGAGAAGGCAATGGGTGTCTAAGAAGGGGAGAAGCCTGTCTGAGTCAGGAGAAGCAGAAAAAACCTTCCCAGGACACACTCTGTTTTTTGTTTTTGTTTTAGGTGGAGTTTCTCTATGTATCATTTGGCTTGCCTGTAGTTCACTATGTAGCTCCTGCTGGCCCTGAACTCTAAGATCCACCTGCCTCTGCTTCCCAGGTGCTGGGTTTAAGGACCCAAAGAACACATTTTTCATAGAGAATTAGGAAGCCAGTCTGAAAACATCAGACATACCCGCCTCATATTCGTTTTTTCCAGAATGATGTGGAACAGTCTGAAAGCCATCCAGATCTAGCCTAACATAATAACAAAGTATGTTTGGAAACATAAAATATCATCTCAGAGGAATATTTCCAAGAAATCCAGCTCATAGCTAAAGCTGGGAAATTACAATAGTTCCCCAACATTCTGCTGCTGGACCTAAGGCTGCAGGAAGCTCCAGAGGATTTTGCTAAATGAGAACTGTCTGAAACTGCATTAAATCTCCCCCGAATCACACTGAGCATCATGGAACAGCCTGTCAACTCTATCCCACATCTGTCTGCTGTACTCTTCGGTGACCAGGAAGAAAGCACATCCCATTGCCTGTCCTTGGCTTTCAACCTTCAGCTGCGGGTTTACATGAAACCAAATGCTGTGTTGTCAATTTCACATCCGTATACAACACACTGCACCCCTTACACTCTCCCACTCCTACTTCTGTGTCTTTCTTAGTGTTCAGGTCTCATGCAGGGGGTTGCATATCCTTACAGGGAGGAGTGCGTTATTCCAAGAGCCTAGATGATCCTGCTGATTGCAAAGTTTCAGGGCGGCTGCATTGGACTCACGACCCAGGGTCACTCACCCATGTACATCATTGCTGCATCTGTCTGACTTGCTGGAACCCAGATCAGAGGAATTTAAAGAACTTCATGTGGTGTCTCTTCTCGTTCCTTCCCTGGAAGTGCACTGAACACACCTGGAGGAGCAGAATGGACCCTTTTGAGTTCAGCAAAGCAAACATTTGCTAAACATCTGCTGAACTGTAATGTGACTGGTCAGTATCACCCTGAATCAACTCTATGGCTGCTTTTCAGGCCGGACTGCTGCACCAAATGAGCCAGCAGAAGTGGCAGGAACCACAGAGCACTGAAGGAGGGGGACAGGAGAAAATAGAGGACTGATGTAAAGAATGGTGTCACCCGGGGTGAATAGGATGAAGGGCCCTTTTTGCCAGAGTTTCTTCAACAGCATCTAAAGAGTGTTTTTGATGATGTATTGGGAACACATGGAGCTGTTGTAGGGTGAGAGCACTGCGAGAGCTTGTGTGGAACACTTTGTTTGGTACAGGGTGAAGTTCGGTAAGTAAGACATTTAAAGACAAGGTTAAAAACATAAGTGTGTGTAACAGGAATCTTACAAGTTCTTATTAATAAAATCAGACCTGAGCCAGGGTGAACTGGAAGATCAGAGAACCAGAACAAGCCACAGCTACCTCACCTCGTTGGATCCTCAGCTGCTCTTGTTTCCTCAGAGGAAACAATGGAGGCCTCTGAGTCCTCATCCAGAATGGGTCTCAGCTGAACTGCTGCTCAAAAGCCTGAAACCTTAACCAACTAAAAGCTTCTAGTTTCTGGTCTTCATGCCTTATATATCTTTCTGTTTTTGCCTTCACTCCCTGGGATTAAAGGCTCACTTCTTGGGATTAAAGGCGAGTGTCACCATGCCTGGCTGTTTCCAATGTGACCTTGAACTCACAGAGATCCAGAGGGATTTCTGTCTCTGGAATGCTAGGATTAAAGGTGTGAGTGCCACCATTTTCTAGCCTTTGTATCTAGTGGCTGTTTGTTCTCTGACCCCAGATAAATTTATTAGGGTACACAATATTTTGGGGAACACATTACCACCACAAGTGTGGGGATAATAAGGAGGGAAAGTGATCCAGGGGAGGAGCCAGAGCCAGAGGAATCAGAAAGAATTTTTGTCTGGTCCCTGCATCTTTAGACTCCTTTAAAACTAGTTCTGTCTCTAAGTCCCATTTTAAACCAGTTAGGATTTGTTGGCTTGGGAGCAGCTTTGTTCGGGGCAGACACAGATCCCATCCTTAGCAGGAGTCACATCTAGTCCCTTTTACCTATGGAGTACTGCAGCAGTCATGGGGTCCAGCTGGTCCTGAGGATGTTAAGCTGATCTGAGCTGGTGAGACAGAGAGATGAACTGATGCAAGGAAGGCTCAGTCCAGATGTTTCAGTTCTGAGTCCGAAATCCATGGTCAGAGTGTCAAGAAGAGGAATGAGTTGGATGGTCCTTGGCCCATTAGTCTGTTTTAGAGGTCACCTGCACTGATTTCAGGGGTTTGGGGGTGTCAGTCTCCTGATAACTGCTTCAAGGCTAGCAGAAGGGCACTGAGGGGAGCAGGGGTCAGACTGTCTCAAAGGAGGTTCCACCCAAGGAGCCCTGAAAATATTTGACAGTTGGCAAAGATCCAGAACATAAGACAGCCGGTAATAACTGTACAACTTTGCGTACAACAAGGCTACATGAAGAAAACTTTAACATCAAGATTAACATGAGTCAATATAACATAAGGTTAGATATAGAGTTAACATAAGGTTAGCTGCAATTGTACAACTGCTGGACCATGACCAGAGTTCTGTAGAAGGATAAGGTCACCGTAATTAGCTGTTTGTTACATCAAATCCCTGCGTAAGGACAAGCCCCTGGAAGTTTTGTAAAAGAAGTCAAAGTCAGCATCCGAGGAATAAATCTAAACAGAAGAGGTCTAAGTGATATTCCTTCCTTCAGTGAGGGAACATGACTGGTTAGGGTATAGACCTGAAATTAGCTTCTGCTAAGAGGAAGAATTAGGTGCCAGGTAAAGGACTTGACTGATTGAACTAGCATGCTGGTCCTGTACCAGCCAGTAGTAGGCTTAGGTACAAGGTTTTCCTGTTTACAGCACACCCATATGTCAGTTTGGGAGACACTGGGGGCAGAGTTGAAAGGTGCTTCCCTAAAGCACCCTGGGGATGACATCGTAACATGTTCATGTATTGGACAGAAGTGATGCATAGATCATGAATGGAACCTTCCCAGCTGACTGGAGCCCCTCACGAGCACAGCAGGGGCACTGAGCATGACGGACAATAGGCAATGACAGACAGAAAGACAGATTCTTGGTTCCTTCATGTTGGAGGTCAGATCTAGAGCAAATAAGCACTAGTCTTTGGTATGTAGATAATGTTTAAAGTCACTAGACGAAAATTATAGTGAAGAACTCCTACCCAGGTTCAGTGTTTGGAGGCTAGTGTGGGGAGAATGTGAACACCAGCAGGCTAGGAATGGAGAGAAATGCGATCAGGAGAACATTGTGTCCAGTGTGGCCAGGATGTAGCAAGGAAAGTGAGGTAGCTGAGTTCTACAGCCGCTGTCCTGGTGGCTTCTGGAGAGGAACATCTCCTAGGGCTGAGGGGACAGAAGCCTGTATGCAAGAGCTGGGAACAGGCGAAGGTGGGGAGCAGGCAACACGTCCAGAGCCCACCTGGATGTCTTCCCCTTTATGAGAGCAAAGGGACAGGGTGTCTGTTGGATGAAATGAGGAATAAAAAATAAATTAATAAAACCCAAACATAAGAGAACATGGCATGTGCAGGTAGAGGTGAAGGGGTGGGTGCTGATGGAGAAGAGGGACCATGACTTCTGAAGAGACAGGGGACAGAAACAGCAGAGAGAAGCGGGAGGTTGGCCTTCACTCTAGTTCCTCTTTGAAGATCAAGGTTGAGGAGTCATAGAGACTTGAGCAATCATTGTGTGGGTGAGCAGGTGACAGAGGGGAGAAGGAGAAAATGAAGCCAAATGACGCCAAGCTTAGGGGGTTGCGGCTACCAAGTTCATGCAGACATTTTATCTGACCAAGGACTGTACTCATTAAGGCGATCTTTGCCTGGATTTTGGGACAAGTTAGACAAGATGATCCTCAATGGCCACTGAGCTGGGCAGTGCTTTGTCCCAGTACTAGCATGATTGCCAGACAGTGCTGTGCAGCTCGAGGTATCAATCACTTCCTCAAGTCCAGGCACACTCCTCATGACTTGCTTCTGTTTCCATTCTTCTCCACTTTACCCCTTACACATAATCATTTTCATGGCTTAACATGCATGTCTAACTTTAAATTGTTTTTCAATTATATATTTTTTTTGTTTGTGTGAGCGTATGTATGGGGGTACATGTGTACCACAGTACATGTACGGAAGTCAGAGGGTAACTTGTGGGGGTTCATTACTTCCTGCAACCATATGGGTCACAGGGATTGAGGGGTTAAACTCAGGTCATCAGGCTTGGGGGCAAACACCTGTACCTACTGAGCCATCTTACAGGCACGTGGAAGGTGACTCTTACTTTTTTGTAAGGGGAATGAACCAATTCTTTCCCTCCAGTTCAAATCATAGTTTGAGAGGGTTCTTTTCTATTGCTGTGATAACACACTGTAACAAAGATAACTTATTTTTAACAAGTGTTTAATTGGGCTATGGTTTCAGAGGGTGAGAGTCCGTGATGGCAGAGCTAAGTCATAGCAGTGGGAACACACGAGAGCTCACATTTTGATCCACAAGCAGAGAAAGAATGCACACTGAGAATGGTGGGAATCTTCGGAAACCTCGAAGCCTATGCTCCAGTGACACACCTCCTCCAACAAGACCACACCTCCTAATCTTTCCAAATAGCTCCACCAACTGGGGATCAAATATTCTAATATATGAGGGGCATGTTCATTCAGGCTATCATATCCTCTAATCTGAATCCTCTGTGTACACCCTTAGAACATCCCTCCACACATTCAGTTCATCCGATCCTCCAATCTCTGGTTCAGCAAACACTTATCTACAGTGTGCTGGGAATACAGTGTGGGCAAAGTTCCACAGCCCCTGACAGCAAGCAGCACACAGTTCAGACAAAATGCTTTGCAGTGAACTTTCCAGCGGCAACTTACCTCCTTCGCTCCTTCATTTATAACCAGGCAACAAGCCACAGACTACATTTCCCAGAATGCCTTGACACTAGGTGCAGTGTGTGGATGAATTCTAGCCAATGGCTTGCAAGTTCAAACACCAGGTCTAACCATGCAAAGAATCATCTAAAGCCAGGTTGTGACTTTTCCTGCCGGTTTCTTGCAGAGTCTCTTGGAATTCATTTTGACTGCTGAAGGCAGGTTGGCCATCATGAACAGCTCTGTGGAAGCCAGAAGTCGTGTTTGAGTAAAGTGAGATTCTAGGAGGAGCCTGGATCCTTTAGAGTTCCAGTTGGCTCTGCTCAGCTCTGTACTCTTTGAGCAACAAGATAGAGCCCTGTTGTTTAAGCTTCCGGTATTTCAAGAATTCGTTTATGCATATGTATGTCTAACTAAAATAGGAGTTTCCACCCCAAGAATGTTGGATGAGTTAAGAAGACATAATGGGATTCAGTCTGGTGCCTTGAAGAATTTTCCCTCAGTAGTTACTTTGAGTTGAGAGGGGAGTGTTTGAAGTTTAATGCAGTCATAGAGGGAATTACAGGTGGGGAGGAACAGTATTGAGAAGTATTAAGAGGATGCATAGCCACACATCAAAGACCCAAGGATCTTGACGCCATCTGAGTAAACCAGAGAACCAGTGGCAGGGTATAAACCTGGCAGGGTTATGAGAGAAAGGCTGGCAGGGACCAGATTCTCCCTGATGATGTAGGCATGGTAACAGTTCTGCTCTTGATTCTAAAAGGAAACAGGAGGTTACCCAAGAGTTTTACAATAATCAGACCATGACTTTTAAACTTTTATGCTTATTGTGTGTGGCAGAGAGAATTCACTGCTCAGGGCAGAAGGGCAGGAAGACCACCCAGGAACTCACCCTAGTTTTTCCTGCTGTTTGCTCCGGATAAGGGAGCTACAGTGACAGGCAAGTTGAAGTCTCCTGAGAGGGTGGAGCTTGCCCTCCCTGCCCTGAACTCCCTGTGGAGGGTCAGGAGGATTTCCTTAAGGTGAGATTTACCTTCTCCATCAGTCTGTGAACAGTGGCATGTGCAGTCTATTGCTCCCTAGCATACCCAAGACAGTAGAGCTGTATTTTACACACTGTTGTGTGTTCCCAAGCATCCAGCACAGCGCCTTGCTCACAGTTGGTGCTCAATACATATTTATTGATTTAGTTAACGGATGGATGAATAAACAATGGTTGTATAATTCTTCCCAAAGGAATCCAACGATGTGAGCAGAGCTTGCTGGAAGGCTCCTTGGAGAGTTGTTTGTTTGCTGGCTCTGTTGATATTTGTAGCTAAGGCAGCAGAGACTGAAAGACTGGGTCTGATTTTGCAAATTCATTTGCCTGTGCAAACAGCCATGCCGTGGGCTCATGCACAGGACTGAGGAAGGGAATGGTACAGTCTCATCTCTGGCAGATAGCGTCCAAAAACACAACGTTAGCCCACTTGCTCTTTTGCAACCCGGAGCAGGACCTGTAGGAGGCCCCGGTGGCTTTTCACCTCTTTGGGTGATTCAAGTTTGAGCGGCAAGATTTGTTAACAGTTTAATTGAGTCTCTTTAATCATTATGGTGGTATTTTTTTTTTT
>CABHPR010139284.1:17097-61030 GCA_902168415.1 Peromyscus melanophrys | reverse complement strand
AAAAAAAAAAACCAAAATAAAAAAAAAAAAACAAGTCCAATTTGTGTTGCTTATATACTCACTGTAGCAAGGTCAAACTCCCAGTGGCCAGCCTCTGAAAGAAAACTGAATCCTTTTCCCACCTGCACCCCTGCCGTAAGCCATCAATTACAGAGAACTACATTTCAGCATCCTTATCACAATTTTTAAGAATTCTCTTTAATGTTTTTTTGTCTAGACTGTTAATTTTTGGAGGGGGCTGGGTTGGGGAAAGGGCTGTCAACTCTTTCTCAGGCTCTTTGTCAACTGTGTGCTGATGTCCATGGGCAGTGCTGCCACCAAGAGCCATGTATGGGTCCACGGTCCTACTGTGACTGGGGTCCCTGTTCATGTCTGTGGCCTGTATTACAGCTGAAGGCCATACAGATGTCCACGGTCTGTTCTGCCACCTGAAGCCATGTTGATGTCCATGAGCCCAAGTGTAACTGAGGACCATAGTTGTGTGGACTCAGAGGCCATGTTGATGACCATGAGCCCAAGTGTAACTGAGGACCATAGTTGTGAGGATTCAGAGGCCATGTTGATGTCCTAGGCCTGTGCTGCTGAGGACCCTGATGGTGTCCATGACTTTTGCTGTAGAAATGGGCTATGTTGATATCCATGGTCTGTTCTATCACAGGAGACCATGCTGAGGTCTGTGTCACTTGCTGATGACAGAGACCATGTTGATGTCAGTGGTCCATGCTGTCATCAGCAACCATGTGGAAGTCCATGATCCATGTTCCCGCTGACTGTTAAAGAGAAAAAACAAAGCTACATTTGCAGTGATATCAATGTCTGTAGACTAACAGTTGATAGATACTTCTTAAATTTGGTTTTGTCATGGAATATCGTTTTCTGTCTATTTTGATTGAAATATTTGCTGGAAATTATAGTCTGGGCTGGCATCTGTGGTCTCTGAGAGTTTTTAGAATATCAATTGGTCTTTTTCCATTGCAACTTTTAATATTATTTCTTTTTTTGTATGTTTAGTGTTTTGATTTTTTGTGTCATTGTTAATTTCTTGTCTAGTACAATCTATGTGCTGTTCTGTCTGTTTCTTATGCCTTGATAGGCACCTCCTTTAGGTTAGAGAAATTTTCTTCTATGGTTTTATTGAAAATATTTTCAGTGCCTTTGACATGGGTTTCTTCATCTTTCTATATTTATCTTATCCATATAGTTGATCTTTACATAGTGGCCGAGATTTCCTGGATTTTTTTTTTGGCCTGGATATTTTAGACTTAAAATTTTCTTTTCTTCATAATATTTCCATTTCTTCTATTTTGTCTTCAATCCCCAAGATTCCCTTTTCCATCTCTTATATTCTGCTGGTGAGGCTTTACCTTTGAGGTTTGTGTTTTAATTTCTAAATTTTTTATTTCCAGTGTCTCCTCAGTTTTAGTTTTCTGTATAGATTCTATATTTCTTTTCATATCTTGAATAGATTTTTTTCCATTGTATTTCTCTGTTTGTGTTTTCATAGACTTCATTGTGGATTTATTCAGTCTTTGAACCTATTTGTAATAGCTATTTTGTAGTTCTGGCCTTGTGCTTCAACTATATGGTAATTTTCAGTGCCTACTGTAATAAGGTTGCTGGACTCTCATAGAGACTTTTTTGTCCTGGCTGTTATTGTGCTTTTATGCTGGTATCTGTGTGTCTGGATTTTGGGGTGATTGTAATTTTGGGTATTATTATCTGTTTTTTTTTAAGCAGGAATCTTAAAGAGTCTTTATTAATAAAACAAACCTGAAGCCAGTTATTGGGGTGAAATGTTGGATGGTCAGAGAGACAGAACAAGCCACAGCTAACCTCACCTGACCAACTTCTCAGCTGATCTTGTTTCCTCAGACTGGAAGTTTCTGTGTCCTCATCCCAATGGCTCTCAGCTGAACTGTGCTGCTAAAAGCCTGAAAGCTTAACCAGCCAAATGCTTAACCAGCCAAATGCCTGTTATCTGGTTTTATCTTTGTTGGATGTGTTTTCCATTCCTTGGTTTCTATTACCCCTTCTGGATCTTAGGAGAGTGGGGTGGTTGTGTGTTGGTAGGTAGGGAGTACTTTTGAGTCCCTTCCAAGTGTGGTCACTGGGTAGGACATATTGCTAAGTCTTGGGAACTGACATGAAGGAATGGGCATGGGTTACAAGTGTAGGATTGGTGAGTGACTGAGAGTGTCTATAGGAAGAAGGAAAACTGGTTCTGCCACAAGGGTCTTTGGAATCCTGGGGAATGGACTAAGAGAAGGAAGACAGGGCACTAATACTCTGCCTTGAACTATTGAGCTGTGGATGGAACTTGGAAATTGGAATTGGAGGATGGGGAGAGAAATGAAGAAATCCCGAATGGTTCACTAGCAAGAATGGACAGTAGCTATCCAGACTGATGTTCCTGTATAACTTCTTAAAGAGCAGTCACAGACACACACACAGACATACACACACACACACACACACACACACACACACACATATATATATATTATAATATGAAATCTTGGGCCTAAAAATTTCCAGACAGATGAATAATATATGAGGCAGTCTGGTCTCTGAAACTCTTTCTTTTAAAAATTTTAGCAAAAGAACAACAAGCAGTTTTAGAAATAATTTTATTCTATTCAGATGTACAGGTTGAAATGATCACGACAGTCATTTAAGAAGAACAAATGTGGGTGGAATGGATCAGTGAGGGAGTGAAATTCAATCTGAAGAGACCTATTGGCATGCAGAGGTCATGTGAATATCTGGTGGCTTAGACTGTTATTGTTTCCAAGGAGATGACAGCAAATGAATGCATCTCAAACAGTATAACTCCATAACATACCACTTTGCTTATTTTAGAGACCCTAAAGTTGGGTTTTTTCATCATTCACAGGGTACTGCTTTTGCAGCTGTGGTTTTCTCAGTGATAAATAATAAAGGCCACGTTGCCTTTAGGTTCAAGTAAGATGGGCTTTAGGGACACAGACCACATGTAGTAGACAGTAGATAATTATTGGCTGAATGAGAGACAACTTGGATTTATTTATTTTCCCCAATAATATTCTATTTCACTCACTTCATACAAAGGCAACTCAAATGTGTCATGTGATCAATGAATTGGTATTTTTAAAATAATTATTTTTTGAGATTATAATTACTTATAATTACAAAATTTCCACTTCTCATTTCCTCCCTGAAAACTCTCCCATATATGCCCTTGAGCTCTTTCAATCCCATGGCTTCTTTTTCTTTAATTATTGTTGTTATTGTTGTTGTTGTTTTGTGTTTGTGTGTGTTTCTGTGTGTGTGTGTGTGTGTGTGAGAGAGAGAGAGAGAGAGAGACAGAGACAGAGACAGAGACAGAGACAGAGAGAGACAGGGAGAGAGAGGGAGGGAGAGAGAGAGAGAATATATAAGTATATATATTTATAAATAAATAGAGCTTGTTTTTTAATTGATCTAGACTCATCTTAAGATGTGATAATACATACCTCTAGAGACTGAAGCAGGAGGATTTCTATGTGTTTAAGGCCAGCCTGGGATATTTAGTGAGTACCTGGCCTGTTAGGCTTACCTAACAGGAATCTGTTACAAAAAGGAAGAAGTAGATAGATGAATTTGACTATATATGACTAGATGTGGTTATAGTGAGTAGACATAATGGATTAGTATTATTTATTTTTCAATTTGTGTTTATTGGTCTAAAGTATGAAGAAGAGTTTGCTTTCCTTTACCATAACCCTTTGTTCATATCAGGTTTCTTCAGCTTCAGTATTCTCTAGACACAGTCTGAATGTGAGTTACCAAACAAGGGCCACCTCTACAAGCGAAAATGAGATAGCAGAGGTCACCATACCTCAACACCCAGAGTTTAGACTTTGTCTATTTTCACCCCCAGCCTGGTTGATCTCCTACTTCCCCACTTGTCACAAGCCTTGCAGTCCTCAAGCCCCATTTTAAATAATGTGATCTATCTGTGAAAATGGTTTAACACAGAAAGATTAGAGGGTCAGATAGATGGCTCAGTTGCTAATAGCACATTCTGAACAACCACATCAAGTGACCCAGAAGCTCCTATAACTCCAGCTCCAGGGGTAGCCTTTTCCCTGGCTTCATCAGGTACCTACCTACACATGACCACACACAGATATACATAATTAAAAATACAGTAAACTGTAGTTAGAGTTTTTCTGCCAGGCCCACAGTCAGGACAAATCTCTCTCACCTGCCAGTCCCACAGCTGCTCAGACCCAACCAAGTAAACACAGAGACTTATATTGCTTACAAACTGTATGGCCCTGGCAGGCTTCTTGCTAACTGTTCTTATATCTTAATCCATTTCTATAAATCTATACCTTGCCACATGGCTTGTGGCTTACCAGCATCTTCACATGCTGTTTGTCATGGTGGCGGCTGGCAGTATCTCCCGCTCAGCCTTCCACTTCCCAGAATTCTCTCCTCCTTGTCCTGCCTATACTTTTTCTTGCCTGACCATTGGCCAATCAGTGTTTTATTTATTAACCAATAAGCAACATGTTTGACATACAGACCATCCCACAGCAGTAAACTTTAAAAAACTATTAGGAACAAAAGAACTGTCTTAGAAGGCTAAAAAAAAAAAAAAAACAACACTGTAATTTCTAATAAATATTCTGAGGCTGCACTGATGTATAAGCCAAGCATATCTGTTATTTGTATTTAGGTAAGTTGAAATTAACTAGTTATCTAAGGGCCTGACCAACAAGGAAACACTCCAATACCATATATTATACTTGATAATCATATTTATGTTTCAAAGAAAATTGATCATAATATCATCATCCAGCCTCATAGATATCATACGTTATTATTAGTAACTACATTTTACATAAGCGTCTGTCTTCATGGAATGCATCGCCCACACAGGTTCATTGGTTTTTCTGTGATAGTGGATCACCAAAGTTATGTTATTACCAGTCTATGATTTATGAGGAATTACTCATGGAAACTGCTTTAGCTACCTGGTATTTAGGATTCATCCTGTTAATTAAAGCCATATGCTATTTTGCTGTGGTGAGCAGAGAATGCCTGGTACTAGAGCTGCTGTAGCTGACTTAACTGAATATCATGCCATGCATGAGTAGAATAGACCTCATTTGGTTTGTTTCCAAGCGGTGATGTTCTTCATGTGTAGATAAAGTCACTGAGCCTTTTCAGAGAGACATATGCTGAGTTCTTTCTCCCAGGGGAGGGGAAAGAGTATCACTCCTCAACCCACACTCTCTCATCCTGGCATCCTTATGTTTAACGACATTTGGCACTGTAGCTAGTAGGGGTTAGGGAGCAGCTGAAATTCATCAAACAGCATAAAGCTAAGCAGTGCATAGTCGAATCTACGAACTTGGCCTTGTCAGCACCATGGCCTAATGGTGTTGTGTCCACAGGTCACTGCTGTTTCCTCACCCAGCTGTAGGGTTCTGGTAATATGGGGCAAAGGCCTTGAGGTTTGGAACTGTGGCTTTTATCTCATATACTCCAATCTCAGATTTTAGCACAAGGAACAAGCTGTGTGACCTAACCTAAACCCATCAGGGTGATAAGTAAAATGCTGGGCCTTGTGGATTTCTTCATAGAGTAGGTTAGTTCTGCCAGCACATAGACAGAATAAGATATCTCTCTTACCTATAGTTTCCACAGATAGAAGATATTTACTTATATGTTGATTTAGTGGTTGTGAATAAATGCTTTACTGTATCAGAAGCCAGTTTAATAAAATAATATTAATACGTTTTTCAAAACACATTTTATTATAGATTTCTAACCTAGAAATCAAAACAATTCCCCATGTAATTTTATAGCTCAGATACAAATGTCTCCTGTTAATTCCAAGTACCATTCATATGAAGAAATAAGTTTTGACTTGATCTAGGATTATATACTTTGGTTAAGGAATCAAATTCTGAACAATTTCACAAATATAATTATGTGAAACATAATGTTTGACAATTGATTTTTAAGTGTAAGATGTGACAATGTGGAAGCTATTAACTTGAATTCCTCAAAGGCATCCTTTGGAATATAATTTAATGAAGAAAACTAGAATCCATTGAAGACTAAAGAGCTAGTAATACATCTTCAAGTGTGATAATTTGACCCCTACTTACTAGGTATAATTGTTATTACTCCATGGACCAAATATAATTTAGAATTAGAAGTCAAGATGTGAAAATACTGCCCTGTATATTATGATTATTTATTCTTCATCAACATTATGATTCTTTAGTTTACATGTACTAGTAATTTTCAAATCAAATCTTCATCTACTAATACAAGGCTGCTCACATGCTTATGGTATGCAATAGTTAAATAAACAAAATCTAGCTGTCCAAAGAGAGAGTCTGACAATGGAAGAGAGGAATGCAATATCATGAAGGCTGCCCAAACGTGGCAGATACTGCTTCAAGTACCACTGAACAGGAAATTAAAATAAATTCAAACTCTTTAGCTGTAAAGGGAGAAAACACATTTCTGGTGTTCCTAGAAAGTGAAGGAAGGATTGACAGGGGACCACTCTTGGCTCCACCTTTTTATACGTGGGATTGTGGCTAATGAGCATTCATCAAATAACCATCTAATGGAGATTTTTCACTGTAAGTTGCAGTTTCAGGTAATTTCTTTAAAACACTAATTAATGTGTCAAAGTTGCCACATACCATGGAGAGATGTTGACAGGGGACCTTTCTGTAGAATATTCTCCAGTTTTCTGTTGACACAAAAGGTGGTTGGTGAGATTTAGAAAACCACACTTTGAAACGTAATCATCAATTGCATTTAACTGGCCCTGAACCTTCCACAGAGATGCTTTCCCCATTCCTTTAGCATCTTCTTTCAGCATGAAAATCCCAAGGGCCATACAGCTACGTTTGAGAGGAGCTGCAGTCTGTCATGTACCTAAGCTATGGATAGCTGTCTGCATCCGAATGTGCCAGTTCCTGGTTAAAAATTGCAATTTCTGAATGCTAGATAAGGGATGAAGATTACCAAATATATTTCACACAGGAAAGGAAAATTACTTCCAGTAAGTCTGTTAGAGATAAACCTCTGAGATATATACATCTTATGGCTGGGACATCATTTGTTTCAACAAATAAGTAAGCATAGAATCTAAGACATTTCATCTCAAGTGGGCAAAGGAAGTGATGGCCAGACAAACTTCCTGACTGATCCTGTGTCATGCTCAGGAAAGCTAAAGGATTGAGAGCACCAAATCGCCCCATGCACCAGGCAGTGATGGCACAAGCCCTTAGTCCCAGCACTTGGGTGGTTGAGGCAGGTAGCTCTCTGTGAGTTCCAGGTCAGTATGGTCTACAAAGTGAGTTCCAGGATGACCAGGGATGCACAGAAAAACACTGACTTGAAAAAATGCCCATGAAAATCCATACATGGTGTTGCTGGGCACAGAATCCACGGAGAAGGGCTTTTCTACAGAATGGTAATTTTAAAAAAAAGTCTATTTTTAAACTGAGCAAATAATCTGGGGAGTACTGACAGACAACATTAACACTGAATAAGGAAGCGGTATCTGAAAATAAGTATGAATTCCAGTATTCAGAGATATTGGAACTATGCATCAGAATAGACATATATCATGATAAATTAAGAAACAGGCATTAGAAAAAAATCTCAGAATAACACAAAAGAGAAATCAGGAAAGCTAGAAATTTTGAGTTGTACACTCTTTGAGGAAATCAAATGTGCTAACAGATATGTCTCAGTGTTTGTGTGCTAGCTGGACAGCTATGTCTTTTCCAAAGCAGTAATTCTACTGAGAACGGCGACTCTTCAATAAAACACAGAAGTGATGGCACTCGCATGAAACAGTGTTTATGAGACAATGGGCAGAGGTGAGGCGTGAAGAATGCCCTCTGTTTTCTGCCTGAGTGGAATGAAGAGGTCATTGCAAGTAAGGAAACCTGTATCCACAGTCCCTCTGTGTTCAGGAGAGAGAGCAGTCACAGAGGCAAATCAGATGGAAGCTGCAGACAGTGAACCAAAGCGAAGGTGGTTCACAAAAGATAATCTCTACTGATCTGTGTAGTGTTGTTCAGGCCCTGTGTGTGTATAAAGTAGAACAAACAGGGTGGAAGAGTCTACAGCCAAATGTTAATTGTATGTATTTTCTTTTTTTTTTTTTTTTTTTTTTTTTTTTTTTTTTTTTTTTTTTTTTTGGTTTTTCAAGACAGGGTTTCTCTGTGTAGCTTTGTGCCTTTCCTGGAACTCACTTTGGAGACTAGGCTGGCCTCGAACTCACAGAGATCCTCCTGCTTCTGCCTCCCGAGTGCTGGGATTAAAGGCGTGCGCCACCACCGCCCGGCTAATTGTATGTATTTTCATGACTAACTTTAAATTATTTTTAGAGTGTCACACAACAGTATGGTATTTATATAATTTTCATTCTTTCCTTTCCCACTGCCAGCTCATCCAGTGTACATGCACATCCTCTCAAATTCATGACCTCTTCTTAGTCTCTCTCTCTTTCATGCACACACACGGGGGGGGGGTAGTTCTTTATTTTCTGTATTTCTCCTGCTATTCTCATAACTTTATTTTATATAATTGGAAAAAAGAACCTGTATCATAAAAACAACCATCTTCTCTAACTTCCGTCAGGTGTTTGGGGTTCCAGGCAGATGCAAAAGTAAACATGTCGTGACTTTTAAAATCGCCTTTCCTAGACCATTCCTTGCCACAATAGGATTCTCTGTTATCCTCTGATAATCATGCACTTTTTCCCTGATTTTTCATTGTTTATTCTATTTATACAAAGCACTTCTGTTGCCTGTGTGTTCACTAAATAGCCATCTGGTACTGTTCCTTTAATATATCAAAGATGGCTGTACAAAAGAAATGTCTTCTACTCCTTAGTTGAAGTCTTTAATTTTTTTTTTTGTTAATTTGGAAAACTAAAATGAACATGGATAATTT
This sequence comes from Peromyscus melanophrys, assembly GCA_902168415.1. Classification (NCBI taxonomy): domain Eukaryota; kingdom Metazoa; phylum Chordata; class Mammalia; order Rodentia; family Cricetidae; genus Peromyscus; species Peromyscus melanophrys. The sequence continues at coordinate 52,066 of CABHPR010139284.1, read as the reverse complement.
TATATCTCTCTTAAACTCAGTATCAAGTTACAATGGGAAGCTTACATGCTGGTGTGATCTAAAATATAAACTAGATCTGTCTGAAATAGTTGTCCATATTAATACTGGGTCTCCTTATATAGGAATTCGATTTCATTGTTGTGATGCTCTGAACATCTGCCAACAATGAGAATCTAATCAATATATTGATGCTAAAAATCAAGATTTAGCAACATACCCAACAGAGTACAAAGCTGGGTTTAGAACACAGCAGTGTTATACCTTCATTCTCCATATTTCTAGATAAATGCAAAAGCTTGGCCAACATCTGCTGTCCTGAGCTCCATCAGTGAAACAGAGAACAGAGCTGCAGTGACCCAGCTCTGGAAAGCCACACTGCTCCATCAAGACTTACTCTCCACTGTGGCTGGCAGTACACGAAAACAGGAGAAACTGCTGGGCACCAAGCTTATTATTCTGTTATGTTGGCAGCTGTATACACACACAAACACATATATCTATATATCTATATCTATCTATATCTATCTGTCTATCTATCTATATCTATATCTACCTTTATCATCTATCTATCTATCTATCTATCTATCTATCTATCTATCTATCTATCTATCATCTATCTATCTATCTATCTATCTATCATCTATCTATCTTTCTATCATGATTCTGATTTTGTTTTTTAAGTGCTATGAAATGTTCTCTGAGTTTCCTAAAACCTAGTCTCTGAAAATAATAGTGATCATCTTAAAATATAACTTGAACCAACATATTTGGGACAAGGAATGTTACAGAGATTGTAAAAGAAAATCTGAAAGTGTGCTCCATGAAAAAGAGAATTTTGAATTTGGGATGCATAAACATACACACAAAAACAGTTGCATCTCTATACCAAGAAAGATACTCAACTATTTGAATAAATGCCTATCAAATCTAAAATTTTTATAATTTTTTTGTTTTTCAGTTTTAGTTGTGAATATATCATTTTTTTAAAAATGAGGCTTAAATATATTAATATAGACATATTTTGTATATTAACAGGATTTCATTTAGTCTAATTTCTGAAATTAAGAATAATTCAATTTACTTATTTTTACTTTTGTCTAAATAAATAACTTTGCCCATGTTTATGAGCAAATAATATATGGAGTCATATGCGAATATATTGCATTATGTATATTGATACATAATCATATATCTACAGACATATGTGGTACACATCCATGTGTATGCATTACTACATTCAATACTTGATTTAAGATATATACCAGACTTTCAGCTTTTCAAAGTTAAGCTGCAGCTACCACAATCTTTAGACACACAGGTACATACACACAAAAATCAAGCAAGACTAGTTCTATGAGTAATCACCACGTGGTAGCATTACCAGTGCAGAAACATCACTGGGTATCACTGCTTCCTGACTGAAAGCTTGGTTTAGAAGCCCATGTACTAGGTACCCATTTGACTCCTAATACATAATGAGTCACTTATGGACAAGTGATGATTATAAATTTGGTAATCATGATCTTAATAATAAGCCCAGATATCATGCAAAGTATTTTGACCAGAAATCAGCTTTATTTTAAGTGGAATCTGAAAAAAAATAAAACAAAATACAATAGGTCATTGTTTCCGGTATTTAAATATTTGTTACTATGAAATACAATTTAAATATAACATTTTATATTAAACAAATATAATTATATAAGGCATTATTCTAGTTTTAGGATGTTGGTATATGGTTCTTTTAAACCAATAAACAAAAACAGGTAACTGTCGCATATCCCATATATATGTATTTGAAGATATAATATCATTAATGTCAATATTACTCAAAGAAATCTTCATATTTAACCTACCCGAGTGAAAAATGATGATAAGGTGGTTTGTAGAAATTAAAAGTCTCATTCTAAGATACATATGGAATTTCCCGAAACTTCAAAAGGCTAAACCAACCTTGAAGAAGAGAAAGAGCTGCCGTACTCATTTTCTGACCTCAAGACTTTCTGGAATGCTTCACAGCTAAGCAGTGTGATGTCTGCTTGAAGGCATATATGCAGACCAGTGAAACTGAGTACAGTGTGTCCAAGTAAACCCTCATACACTTGGTTAAAACCACACACACAGAAGCATCCAAGTCTGAATCACAGAATGGCAGAAAATAATTCTACAGGAAAAGTTGCAAGAAAAACTGTCTGCTATATCCAAAGAATAGATTTAGACTTTAACACTGTATGCAACTATTAAATAATATTGAATTCACTAAATATAACACTGAGCTGATGCATTCTTTGAATAACATACAAAGTAAAAGCTCCCTGATATAGGAATGATTACTTGTTATAGAACCAGGAGGATATATATTAATAATAAAATTGACAAAGAGCATTGCATGAAAACAGCAACAACAAAGTGGTGCATTAAAAGTTACTAAGCAGGATCCAAAGACCGCTCAGTATTTACATGCATTTGCACCAAGCCTGGTGACCTGAGTATGATATACAGGATAGCGTGGTGGAAGGAGAGAGCTGACTCCTGCAAGCTGTCCTCTGGCTTTCACGTATCTGCTCTGCCATGTATGCACCTATACGTAGTGTTGTCCATGTCTCAAAAAATGCTTCTAAGAAAATAAAACTTTTTTTTTGTTGTTGTTGTTGTTTTCGAGACAGGGTTTCTCTGTGTAGCTTTGCGCCTTTCCTGGATCTCACTCTCTAGCCCAGGCTGGCCTTGAACTCACAGAGATCCACCTGGCTCTGCCTCCTGAGTGCTGGGATTAAAGGCCTGCGCCACCACCGCCCAGCGAAAATAAAACTTTTAACGACAGAAAAAGAACCATTTCAAATCATCCCATATGTGTCAGCTTTGCAACTGTGACATGAAAATATTACCATAAACTTAGGAACCAAAAGAAATAGATCTTGATCAGTTCCCCATGTCTGTAGAGAGAACATGTTGGGCCAGTGTAGTTAATCTCTCTTCAGTCAAATGCTGCCTAGGACTATGGTCTTGTCTGTTGCTTGACCAAAGAAGAAGGGTCCTCTCGGCCCACTGAGATGGTGGATAAATTCAGTCTTACCTTTCCAAGCCTGCAGCATTTTTTTTTTTTTTGCTGACTTTTAACTGAAGGCCTCCTTCAGCTCCTATCATGCCATTATAGAAATTTATCAAATTGAGTCTAGAACATGTCCACTTGCTTTCTCCAAGCCAGCAAGTAAGAGAGATTTTAGAAACACTATCTGCAAAAATTCTGAGCATCACAGTCAAATCATTACACGAGTCTCAACTTTTCTACCCTCTGGCATTTTTTATGTTTTGTTACTTAGCAGAAAATCAACACAGAAGATTTGACCCCAGCAGATGTAGGAGTGAAGACCAGCCAGAGACTGTTGACCACACGTGGCACTTACGAGGTTCTAATTTAGATGCTTTAATATAATGAAAAATCCATCTCTGTGGGGCATTGATTTGGGCTTCTTTGCCACTTTTTGCTTTGGAAAAAAGGAAACAATTATCTATTTATAAACCAACTAAATGTAACAACACATTTTCCAGTACTATTAGTCACTTCAAGATAAGCATAAATTTCCCTCCCTCAATTATCTGATTTATAATTTACATGTATATATTAATTGTATAACTGTCACTCAACACAAAATGCATTTCCTTCCACAGTCATAGAGTGTCTGCCATAGTTTTGATTCTGTATTTGAATTTTCTTTTTTTTTATAAATTTATTTATTCTTTATTAAGAAATTTTTTATTCATTCCACATACCAACCACAGATTCCCCCCCTCAAAGATGTTTAAAATGATGAAATGAGAACATATTTATGCTTATTTCTAGAAGTTTATCATTTCTGTGACATTTTATCCCACTTCATAGGTAATATTTTTCATCTTGCTGCTTTAAGTACATTTAGCTGATGATACCATAACTCCATTTTAAGAGGCAAATACTTTATCAAACAATGTACAAAGTGTTGCAACTTTCCTAGTCATTAGGTGTGTTTGCATACACAGGGCTAAAAACAAATGTGGGCCTCTGTGAGTATAAAAGGAGCGCAGGGCATAGCATATGTTCTTTGTAAAACATCCCCGGCTTTCATTATTTTGTCATGAACTCTGCTAAGAACCACTTACCCCAGTCAAGGCCTTAGATTCCTCCTGATTTTGGCAGCAAGTCCAATTTATGGTGTAAGTTGAAGAGCTCTTCCAATGCACCCTTTCTTTGTTCAGCATTCTAAAAAGAGTTGAACTCTAGCACAGAAACCTCATTACATCCACTGTAAACAAGCAGCCTTGTTCTGAGATCCCCATGCTGGGTAATCATCATTGTGAACACATGTACATCTAAGCCCTTGGTAAGCTCTTTTTCTCCCCCAAGGGATGCCATTTGGTTTATATTAAGATTCTGTCTTCTTGGATATTATTGGCATTCATTTGTAATGATTTCACCAGAGGTGATACAGGCCTTATTCAAAAATGGAAATCTTAAATTCCAATGAACTCAGTGAGCTTGGCATTGTCAGAAATTCTCAATGAATTAAAAACTCTTCAGAGGGGATATGAAGTGGGCAGAGGAAACTCAAGACTCACAACATATGATGAAAACCACAGCAAAGGATTAGGAATTAAGGCCAAAACATTAGTTCCTACTTACTTAAATAGTGAGGATGACCATCAAAGTGTATTTTTGTACAGACATATACAGACATTTAATGTGGCACATAAGTAAAAATAAGTTTATGTGTGTGTGTGTGTGTGTGTGTGTGTGTGTGTGTATGTATGTATGTATGTATGTATGTATGTATGTATGTATGTATGTCTAGGAACTATATAAGTATCAAGCTTTCCAAATCAATCATTCATTTTCAGATAATTTTCATAGGCTTAGTGTTTGGTAGTATATCAGAATCCGACTATAGAGAAAGAGTTTAACAAATACATCAGCTCAGCAAAATTACCTGCTTGCCTGGGGTGATTGGTAAGACCTGTATGTAGTGAGTTCGATAAGGTGGATTTTTCAGCAATGGTAGATGCCTTTTGCACAGATTATCCTCATTTTTGACCTCAAAATCCAGGGCTTCTGATTCATGCTGTATCTTGTTTAGTTTGGAATTCCCTTCTGTGAGGATCCAAGGATTTTCTTTTGATTGCTGACAAAACAGCTCACTTTATGCTGGATTAAATACTTGATTGACAAGACTTAACTCTCTTTACAGAGTGGTCAAGTAATAGGTTACAGATCGTGTTGTGTGTATGCCTTCCTGATGGTTTATCTATTAAGAAACAAATACAAAATACAAATACCCAAACATGATAGTCAGCTTTTCAAACACCTCTTTTCTCACTTGTTTGTAAGTAAAGCAGGGCTGGCAGAACAAGAGAAATATTCAAAATACATTGTATTAGAATGTTTAATTTTGTAAAGGATACTAAAACAAAATCTGGAAATATAAATATTTGGAATAAAACAAAATTATGATTACTCTTAATAAAATCTGCCTTGACTTCTGCCTAGGCATTTTTTATTAGTAAAGGGTTAATTTTGTATAGTTTAATTTTCTAAATTTGTTGAAATTTCTTCTCTGTATTAAGTAAATTATTTTAATATAATAGATATATAACTAAAACTATTTAATTTTTGAAACTTACCCAGCATGTTCAAATAGCAAATTTTTTATGATGTATTGAGATACCAAAGGGACCGTCAGGTAATATGAACAATAAACAGTTATCATCTATGGATATAAATTTTAAGACAAATCATCATACCCACTTTCCCATATTAACCCCCAGTTTTGACAACTTCTCACAAGTGAAAATGAAGGTTTTAGTCTAGATTTCCAGCATGGAGAATCTTGCATGTTAACAGGGCAAGAAGAGTGGAAAGAAAATACAGTTTGTTTTGTTTTTCTCCAGGTCTGTGCTGACATAATGATGTGTTCCCCAAGTGAACACACATCACCACCTTAGCACAAAGCACTTGAGAATGGATGGTGTGATCCAGCTGTCTAAAGATGAGTCCCCAAAGACATTCATCTCAGAAGTCTTGCTTGGACATTGCCTGTTATTGTTTACGGGTGAAACATCCCCACTTTGTCCCCAGATAACGGTGCGCTTTGGGGAGGTTATCTTTAGAAAGTGAGTCACAGTTGGAGGACAAAAGTCTCTCAGGCAGGAATTAAGGATCATGTTTTGATGTGGTTTACACTAGATATGCTGAATAATTTTATGTCATCTTTATATATGCTAGAGTCATTTGAGAGGAGAACCTCAACTGAGAAAATTCTCCCACCAGATTGGCCTGTGGGGCATTTTACTTAATTATGGACTAATGTGAGAGGACCTGTTCCATTGTGGGTGGTGCCAGCCAAGGACAGGTGGTCCTGGAGTGCATAAGAAATTAGGATGAACATGCTTTGAAGAGCAGGTCAGTGACATGATTCTTCCACGGCATGTTTTTCAGTTCCTGCCTCCAGATTCCTGCCTTGAGTTCCTGCTCTGACTTCCATTCATGGTGGACTGTGGTCAGCCAAGATAATCCCTTTCCTCCCCACGTTCTTTTTGGTCATGTTGTTTTATCACAGCCATGGAATAAAACCTAATTAAGACACCTGAGTCGCTGCTTCCTATTCAATGATGAGAGGAAGCCCAGGCTCAAGCCTCTTCTCCCACAAACTCTGCCGTGCTTTCTCTGCTCTGAGGTGCTGCACTTTCTGAAAGCATGAGCAAAGGTGGGTCTTCTCCCTTGATTTGCTTTTACCAGCTTGTCACAGTGATGACAAAAGTAAGTGGCCCTGATCCAGTGCCAGTGACAATCGATGAACTAAGATCTCAAGTTGTCCTCTCACCTCTGTCCAGTGCTCAGTGGAAGAGACTGTCAGGGATGTCGTCAGAGCGAATGAACCGCCAGTGATGGTACAGCACGCATCTCGGGTGCAAGACTTAACCTGACCTTTACTAGTTGGTGAGGAGTTGGATTCAGCAGCCTTATCAACCTAGAGGTAACAATGCGCGTCTTAAAACAATCTACCGCTGTACGCTGTACCACAGCACGCTTGCCCTTGCTCACTCCAGGGCTTGGCACCTTCTACGTATGCCACTTTCAGGCCAAGTGCCCTTTAGTACCTAGGTCCCATCTGTATCTTTAATGTCACCTCAAAGATCAGAAAATTGGCGCTCCATGTAATAAAACAAACTTCCTGTTGCTTAGATATTTCCCTGGAAAAGCTTTGACTCTAAAATGTATACAGAAAAGAAAAACTAACGTGGGGCCAGAGTGGCGGAGGACAGCAAGCTCAATTTCCACTAAGTGCTGTTACTTGAAGCACCCATTATTTAGATAACAGTTTACGCAAGATTCATTAAATATCCTTATAAATGGAAACTTTACTTCTGTAGCACTGTATTCATGAAACTTATATATCTTTTATCTGTTTTCTTTCTCCTGTATTTAAAAAAAGAGTTGGTCTAGAAGCAAGGGGATTGCACTTTGGTCCATTAGAAAAGCATCTAAAGTGGATTTCTAAACATAGTTGATAGCAAAGCCCCATTATGCAGTTGATGATTAAAAATGGTTTGAGTAATGCATCATGAACATTATGATGTGATTTCTGTCTCCAGACAGTTATTGATACTAATCACCTTTTTCTATAATAAGGCAAAGTCAAATACTTTGTAAGAAATTTCTGTGCAGCATGCTGACTTGTCGGATGTCCTTTTCATAACAGGGATGTCACAAGCTCACAGATGGGTCTAGTCTATGAAGGGTTTACCCACTGGTCTTTGAGATTCTTGTAAAGTAGATCTGGTCTCATTTTATTTTGTTCCTTTGGTTCCTACATATTCACTGGCTACAGTCTGTAGCCAATAAACATTTTTTACAGTTGTTTAAAAATATACCATAAACCAAAACTATAATTTCTGAGTTCTTTAATGCAAATATCCATGACAACAGAGAAAAATGCAAAAGACAAAAGAGAGTTAAGCTGTCAAGATTATTTTTGAAGTGGGATTCAGTCAACATGATCTATAAAGATGAGAAGTTCATCTTTATTGTGAAATCATTGGCATATACCCAAGGGCTGATCACTCAGTAATCACTACATTTGTTTGTTTGAAATTTTTAGTAATATTTGAAATATTTAATAATAAGTTTTAGGAACAATTTTGCTCATTTATTTTGGTCTATATACATCATATTTCCATTTCCACAGTTAAATTAGTGTATCTTAATTGGAAAGAGAGTTAAGAACTGAAAAACATTCTTGAATTTTTCAAGATCTCATAAATTCTTGAATTTCCACTTCTGGTTCATGTGGAATTAGTAGAAATTATGGCTTTAAATTGCTAGGTTTATTCTAACTATGAAAAATTAGTTCTTTCATTTCTGACCTAAATAATTTGGTCTCTAGAGAGATGTTAATAAAAATAGACTCAAATAATTACCACAAATATGAGATAAAAATACATATAAAACTGCACAGAATCATATATATGCATAAATATGTATATATTTATGGGTTTAAATGTATACATGCATACATATGTATAAAAAAAAAAAGACACATGGCTAAGAAAGACTCCCAGTCACCTTCAGTGTCAGTGTTTGATGCAGCTGATAAGTTTCTATGTCATAACCGTACTAACCATGTCCTTCTAGTTGGGCCACTGACCCGTCTGCATCATCTACTGAGTCCTGTGTGTAACCCCCAGCATACTTGCTCAGAACCCTAGCCAGGCTATCTGTCCTATCTATGAAGGAGTATTGTGCCCTAATTAAAAAAAAAATAGGAAAGTAAAGAATTTTTGTTTCTTTTATTTTGTAACAACATCCCCAGCTCCCAACACGAACTGGTGAACAATCCAAGTGATTTTGTGGTGTAAAAGTATTTTAAAAAGTATATTCAGAGAGTTATTAGCCAAACCCTGTAGGCTTAGGTTTAAATTTGATATTCTTCAAGTTTTCAGTCTTCTGTCCTCCATCCTATGCAGGTTAGTCTTGCCTTTTTACCTACTGGTGACATTAAGGCATATTCTCTCTCTACTTGGTAATCTTGGTGGATTATTCTTTCAATTTTAAATGATTATTATCCCCCCCTTGGCATGAAACCTTATCATGCTTACTGTAGGAACCTCACAGAATCTAATACCCAGACACTCTGTACATCCCTAGACTGACCTCTAACCAAGAGTGTGGTTTTTGAGGTCTTAGGGCAAAGTGAGTGCTATTCACTTGTCTAGAGACAAAGATGACAGTTTACAGTGTGCCTGCTAGCTCTTCAAGGATGATCATCTTAAATAAGCAACATGGTATTGCATATGCAATGACAGATGCATTTGTGGAGTCTCCAAAGATCTATGGCCATCTGAGCTAAAATGAATTTTGTTGGGGGATGGCAGCATCAGAATTTCATCCTAAGAAGTAATAAAGACTCTGTGGCCTTGCCTGCCTCTCTCTAATCTTCCCTCACCCCTAGCCAAGAACCCCTCAACCTCTTCCCACCCACCACAAAGAAAGAAATCCCCCTGTAACACCATGACAAATTTCTCTGGGAAGGCAAACCAAAGAGTGGTAAAAACACTTTTATGTTGTAGGGCTGTTAAAAGGACTTCAGAGAAGAAACTGGATCCAGAAGAGACTGGGTTATTAATGCAATGTTTTGAATTTTAATCAACCCTGCCGTGTCTTGATCTGCAAACACCAAGTTCACTGTTGAAGCTGAGAAGCAGTGGGCTGTGTACATTTGTTTTGTAGGGTGAGGCACCTCTTTACTCTCCTTCACACAAGAACATATGCAAAAAAAATTCAGTACATACAAATGTACCCCACAGGAAAATCACTCCTTTTTTTGGATCGTGCCAACCTAGTTATTTTTCTTTAATGATTTGGGGCTAACTACACACAGAGGGACAATGTTCACTGGAAATAGATTAACTCGGCCTTTCAGTGGAGGGGAGCTGGATTCCAAAGTTGGTTGAGAAGACAAAAGCCTGTGTGACAAAAGCTTCTGTCTCCCTCTCCCTAAGCCTTTGATGCTGCCTTTTAGTGGCCCTCCGCAGTGACAACCTCCTCCTTCATGATTGATCTGAGAACCTGTGCCTCTGGATTCCATGAAACTTTTCCTCTTGGTTTCCCTGGCATCTCTTTTGCATTCAGGGCTGCTATCAGTGACTTCATCATATCTGTGTCCTGCCACTAGATACAGAAGCAGCTTTGTTTGGCCTCTCTTCAGGCTGGAGGGGATTTTCCTAGGGGTTCCTCCTTGTTCTCAAACATGAAAATGTGCGAAGCATAAAACTCCAGCTGTGAATACTTACCTCCCTGCAGTGTTAAAAAGTTCAATATACAAAACACCTGGTTTCAAGTAAAATGTACATCAAGATATACGGCAAAGAGACAGATTTAATATACCCCATAGGGCCCTTAGGCGGTTTTTAAATTAAAGACACAATGCACTTTTTTTTTAAAAGCTGAGGTTTTACTATTTTACAAATAATGAACCAATAAACATCATGCAGTTGAAGGGAAAGTTGTAAGAAAGAGTGGAAGGGGTCACTAGCATGCAAATGAAAATTGGCCTCAGACATTATTTAGACACATTGTAAATGTGTTTATTCCTCTTCAGTAAAATTCTTGTTCCTGGTGATAAATGTTGCCCCAAACTCCAATGGTTTAAATCCTATGGGAAACAGCAACTCTTAACTTCAGTGACCTTCTAAATGTTCCAGCTGAATATAATTTATTTAATAAAAGATAAAAGTATTAAATGGTCATTTGAATGTCTTTCTTTTCTTGCATAAACACTAAAATTGAGCAATTATTTTTTAAAGTTAGCAGATAATGATATTTAGGCAGCATCTTTAAATCCTACAAACATTGAAATTAGCATTTTTTTAATGTTTTTTAAAGAAACATGGAATAATATTGGGAGGGGCAGCATGAAGAGGAAGATTTTTATAAGGCCATCTATGGGTAATAACAGAAGAAGGTGCCTTCAATATTTTCTTCTTCTTCTCAGTTTCACATTGCAAGAAATACAAAAGAAGTGTCTAAACTCAGCCCTAAGGATGGCAGGTGGGTGGGACAGAAAAGGTCATCTTAAAGATGTGCACAGTCTCTTTCTAAGGATTCACCAGAAGTTCCAGAAAAAGTCCTCAGCTTGGTGTGCACCTCTCTCTCTGTCTTTCTGTGTCTGTCTGTTTGTCTTCATCTGTCTTTGTCTGTCTCTCTCTTTCTCATACACCAGACTCCTGATATTTCTCTTCTGAGCGGTCATTTTGGAATTTACAAACACAGCCCGCTTCCACCTTTGTCCTCAATTCTCAAGGCAGTTGCAATCATCCTCATGATTTTAAAAGTTTCTTGTGTTAAAGTCCCTGAAATTCTCCATGTCACTAATAAACAACCCTCAAGTCCTCCTCAAAACCTACTAAGTCCCAGAGTGGGGTCTCACAGGGACCTTCTGGTCCCTCATTATTGGAGCCCTGAGAAATGACTAGTTATTCACATTCTTGACCCATCCCAGACTTAAGAGTGTCAGGATCGCAAGCGAATTTCAAGCAAGGCCCTGTCTGACACCCATGTCCTCCTCATTATATTTCCTATTCTAAGTCATGGTGTCTGCTGTGTTTTTCAGCCCACTTTCTCTCACCCCAGGATGCTGTTTTTTTCTGACTTGAACCATTCACAGAAACCCAGAAGTTGAATTCTTCCTTTGTAATGTTATTTCACTAATGTGACTAACCAGTAAGAGGCTTCCTCAAGCATATTATTATTTTTAAATTCTTCTTAATATTTTATATCTGTTCTACCTCACATCGGTTTTGCAATTTTACCTTGATTATGTTTTTCCTAATAAAATACAAAACATTTTCTTATTCTGGATTCTTTGCAAGACAATATGTACTCCTCTGCAGCTGACACTAGGTCCATGCTGTTTTTGAACTTCTACCCAAGGCTCAAGAAACACATGCAGGATGCTCTTTATGACAAGTCATGTGTTTTATGTCGGTCCATGCAGTGAGTGGTTTTTTTTTTTTTTTTTTTTTTTTTTTTTTTTTAGCTTTTAATGTAGCAACAGATACCATTCAAATATGAAGGTCTTATGTTCATGTTCAATGTTACATGATGTCCTGTGGATGGTGAACTCCCATGTCCTATATTATGGAGCATGGCCAACCTTACAGTGTAAGAAGGTAGAGAGGCAAGACACAGGTTACTGGGATGAACAATATACTCTACCACTTTTCCTCAGCGGATTGCTGATTAGTTCCTAGATTTCTGAGGAGAAAAGTCCAGCTCCCTGTCCAAGGTGGGCACATACCTGGAGAAAGACACCTGTCATGTTTCAGAAGAACAGTTTAAAGACAGAGGAAGGGTAAATGAAGCATTCTGAAAACAAGATTCTAGGAGAGAGGTGGTGTTCTCAACTTCATATGTGATATTTAGGAGTTACCTAAAAGTTGCCAGAGAAATGTGTATTTGTTTTTATTATGATAAAATAAATAAAACACTTTTTCTATTTTAGCAACTTTACAGTGTACAGTTAACTCAATGGTAATAACTACATAATGCGGTTAATTCATCTGTCCTCTAGTTCAAAAACATGTTCATACCTTGTAAGATTCAGTCCTCATCCCTGCCCCTCCCCCCTCCTGACAACTGAACATTTGCCTTGTCTCTTCTGGATTGTTCTGTGCATGACATAATTTAATATTTGGCCACAGTCCTTAGCATTTTAACTTAAAATCAAGATTCAACCATAATGTAGCATATATGGATATTTTATGTTCATAGATGAATAATAAATAGTTCTTTATATATGTGTCTGTGAACATACACATACATATGCATATATGTATTCATATGTCTCTATTAATTAATCTGTTAAATCATGTGACAGTCTCAGCCAGTTCATAAATGTGAAGAGTGCTTCTATGAACATCCACATAGAATATTTACTTGAGTGTCTATTTTCATATCCTTTGTATGTGTGCCTAGGATTGTATGAACTTATTTTAACTTGTATGACATAATAAGAAATAAATGTCATGGGGTTTTATTTGGGTAAGAAAGCAAACTTTGGTTTATTGTTTTGGTTGTTTTTTAAACCTTCTCATTATTCATATTCTCTATGTGCTCTTTGCTTTAGGGTAAATATATAACCTAGGATAGAAGAAAAAAAACTAAATGACTGGAATTTCTTTCACTTTAAGCCAAACTTTTATCTGCTATCGATAACAGTTAGTGGTGAAAATACTTATCAATTCAAACATATATATTTCCAGTATCAGCAAGAACTTCAGGATGATTCAGAGCATAGAGCAGCTGTACAAACCAGATATTTGGAAGAGTGTACGTGAGAAATGATTCTGTTCTCCCCAGGACCCTGTACCCTCCTCTGATCACCAATCAGAATCTCCTTATAAATAGAATCAGTGAGAAAAGGAGCCAGAAATATCAGTAAATAGCAATGCAGTTCATGGTGGATGCAAACCAAAGTTGAGGGGCTGTACCTTGCCTTCTGGTAGTGTCAAAAACTTTATTAGAAACATTATACAGCATAATACAAAGATGTAATCTTTAGGTATGTCTTAGCAAAATCTCAAAAGACAAAGAGCTTCTTTCTGAATTCTCTAATATCTGTGGTCAGGGAAGGACAGCCAATGTGGAAGCGTAGGAAATAATTGCATAGAAATGGCTCTAGGCCTTAATTAGGTTGTGAGCACAAGGGCATCCTCAGAGGCAGACTCACATACAAAGAGGGTGACATTGGGGTTTTTAGATCTCTGCAAACTGTGTGACTAGAGACTATAAAGAATCTCATGCATCATACATCTACTCCAAAAATATGTTGACAAGGATATTAGGGTAATTACATTGCACTGGAAAAATGGAAGAGAGTTGCCAAGGTCCTGCATATCACTTACCAAGTACTAATCATTTTTAGGTATGCAAATTAATTGAGTAAGTAATTTAACTGAGTGACCAATGCTAGGAAACATATATGTCCATATGTTTTGACTGACACAGAAATTAAGCCTCAATCAGAATACCAGCCTCTCAACAGTGATCCAAATGCTAACAGACCCTGAATAGTTTACAACCACCTCCAACTTCTATCCTCAAAGACAGAAATGAGAAGGAAGGGTAATCAGATGTCACAGACCATCTATTTCTGGATTTGACCTAGAATCAGATTTTCTGCTACTAGTGGGTTCAAGAAACACTTTAAGTGCTGGAAAAGAAAGGTAATTACAGTTAGGGTTTTTTTTTTTAATCTATTTTAGTTATATAATAAGTGAGTTTTCTGATTATCATCTACCATTTATACCTCTGTCTATAATTTACTTGTATCAATTGTTTCACTATAAATTGCCCTGTGCAATGTTTGCACTGCCCAGATCAGAACTGACCTTAGATTTGGCATTTTAATATATGCTTACAAGAGGCTGTCCAAATACCTATGTGAATATGGTTAAGACTAATTGGACTTCAACAGGTTAATAATAATAGGAGAGGACATTAAGTTGGAAGGGAGATGTGGTTGGGGTACTAGAGGAGTTAGAAGGAGGTACATGCATATCTATCAACTATCTATCTATCATCTATCTATCTATCTATCTATCTATCTATCTATCTATCTATTGGTTTTTCAAGAAAGGGTTTTGAGAGAGCCTGTCCTGGAACTCGCTCTTTAGATCAGGCTGGCCTGGAATTCACAGAAATCCATCTCCCTCTGCCTCCTGAGAGCTGGGATAAAAGGCATGCGCCAACACTACTTGGCTGAAAAGGTGTTTTTAAATCATCAGATAATTCAAAAATGCATCTTTTATTTAATGTACCAAGAACTTCTTGTTTAGTGTCATGTATAAGCAAGTTACATCAGCAGTATTTTATGATTATTAACATACTGAGAACTCTACCCTATCTATGAAATTTTCATTGACTCAAAGCCAGGTAATTTAGTTAAGTAATAATGAGTCTGAGAGATTCAGAGATTTTATTGGTTTCTAACTTTTAATGTAGACAAAAATATGGGCTGTTACATCTAGCATTGTGGGATGCTAGTATTTAACACATTAAAAAGTCATTGATTTGCAAGTTTAATAAAAAACCTGTTGTTAAGTAGTAATAGCAGTTTAGGATCGAATGCCCCCACTAAAACCCTAAGTTCCATCTCCCATTTTTGTGGGGCTTGCTTATTCTTATATTTAGCCTTTATGTTTCATTTTTTATTTTTTCTATTCTTCCAAAAATGTTGAATGAATCTAGAAAGAAAAAAGTACAAAATTTGAACTTTCCCAAAGCTTTATTTTAGTTTAATAATAATAATACCCCTTTCTGCAAGCTAGATACAGTTTGTCAAGCACAGACTTTTCTTAATACATCTTAATACAAATGAGAATATTTATTTATAACATATATTCATAATATGAAAATATCATGCTATTTAAATAGTAAGGCATCTGGTTATCCATCTTCTAATCTTAAGTTGTTTTTTGTTTTTTGATTTCACAGAAAATTGCATCTGTTCCCATGACCTTGATATTAGGTCATATAGATATGATATTTAAATTCAATATTAGTATCCTAATTTTTAAATCTGAACAGATTAGTTCCTTGATAAAGTAGGAAAACTTTCTAACTCACTCCAGCAATCTAGAAGACTCTCCAAACAGCTCTAATGTGAAGTTAATGTTGGAATGTTTAACATAGAAGCTGAGTAAGAAGCTTTAATTCAATCTTATTGTAACATAAGGGATTGAGAAACAGTCATGGTTTTAATGCAGACACTCTCTATATAACATCAATGCCCATTTTCAGTGCAGTATTTAAAACTGCATTTAAGCATATTTAGGGTGCTTTGTTAACGATGTGAAATTAAATTTAAGAAACCACATGGTCATTTCATTAAATGCAGAAAAAGTTTTTGACAAAATTCAACACCCCTTCATGATAAAAATCCAGGAGTCTTAGGGATACACGGGATATATGTAAACACAATAAAGGAATTTACAGCAAGGTTATAGCAACATCAAATTAAATGGAGAGAGATGCAAAGAAATTCCACTAAAATCAGGAAAATAAGACAAGGTTATCTACTCTCTTCTTATCTTTTCAATATTGCACTTGAAGTTTTAGCTAGAGCAAAAACAGAAAGATATTACAGGGATACAAATTGGAAAGGAAAAAGTCAAAGTATCATTAATTGCAGATGATATGATAGTATACATTAGTAATCCTAAAAATTCTACCAGAGAACTTCTACAGATGATAAACACTTTCAGCAAAGTGACTGGATACATGATTAACTCAAAAAAAGTCAGTAAACCTCTTATATACAAATGGTTAATTGTCTAAGAAATCATAGAAACAATACCTTTCACAATAGTCTCAAAAAAGATTTCAGAAGTTGGAAAGATCTCCCATGCTCACAGATTGGGTAGATTGGAAGGATTAAGATAGTAATAGTGGACATCCCACCAAAGCAATCCACAGATTCAATTCAATCTCCGTCAGAAATCCCAACAATTGTTTACAAACCTTGAAAGAACAATTATCAACTTCAATGTAATAACAGAACAAAATAAACAAACAAAAAACAGAATAACTTAAACAATACTGAATAATAAAAGAATTGCTGAAGGTATCACCATGCCTGCTTTCAAGTTGTACTACAGAGCCACAGTAATAGAAATTGTACTTTATTGCCATAAAAACAAACATATTGATCAATGAAATCTAATTGAAGACTCAGACACAAATCTGAGCACATATGTACAACCAATTTTTCATAAAAAATTCAGAAATACACACTGGAAAAAAAGACATCATCTTCAGAAAACCATGTTGGTTAAACGTGTTGTCTGTATGTAGAAGAATGCAAATAGATCCATATCCATCACCTTGCACAAAAATCAACTCCAAGTTGACCAAAGTCCTCAACATAAAACCAGACATACTGAATCTGATAGAAGAGAAAGTAGAGAATACCCTTGAATACATCAGGACAGGAAACAATTTCCTAAACAGAACAGTGATAGCATAGGCACTGTGATCAACAATTAATAAATGGGATCTCAAGGCTATGTGACTCAACTAAACAAAGGGCATATGAGCTCACAGAGATTGAAGCAACAAGCACAGGTTCTACATGGGTCTGCACCAGGTTCTCTGTCTATATATTATAACTATTAGCTTGTTGTTTCATAGACCCATAGGGACTTCTGAGTGGGTCTCTAACTCTACTGCCTGCTTTTGGGATTCTTTTCCACCTCTTGGGTGTCTATGTATAACTTCGATACGAAAATTTTCGCTTCACCTTATTGTATATTATTTTGTCGTATTTGGTTATTATCCGTTAGAAGCCTATTGTTTTCTTATGTGAGACAGAATGGTGGTAGATCCAGAGGGGGGAGTCAGTTGGGAGGAACTGGGAGCAGGAGAGGGAGGGGAAACTAATCAGGAGATAGTGTCTGAGAAACAAATCTGTTTTCAAAAATAAAAACCAAACTATTGAACAAACTAAAACAAAAAATAAAAGTACATGGAATTTCAGAAGCATAGGGATCAAGTAGAGGAAACTCTTTAAAGATTGGGCAGTATCATGAGTATGATGGCACCGGTTGTTTTCTGTGATTTCACCCTTACCTCCCCAGCCTCTTGGCTCCTATAACAAGATGTTGTGAAGAGACTTATAAAACACTCTGTGTGCACATTCCCTAGCAGAGCAGGATGCTTTTAAACAATGCTCTCCTGGTCATCTTTCTTTAGTGGTGTGGAAACTCTGCTTTGCCTAATGCTTTTTGCAGCTAATTCTACAGAAGCTTCATTCCTTAATAACTTGATTTGATCTGGGAAAGTGTACAAAATTGATATCTGAGCAGAATGCCTTTTAGAATCAGTACCTCACACAGGCAGCCCATTCACAAGCACGGCAGGCACCTTGATGCATCCACAAGCTGCTGGAAACACAAATTGGATTACTCTGCAGTTGTCATCTAAATTCATAGTGAAAATAGTCTGATAAATATTGGCTGCTTAATTGTTCTACTTTTTTCCCATGAACTAACATATAATGTACAATTTATTCAACATAATGTTAAGGACAAACAAATATTTGACAAGTCCTGATTAAAATCCATTGTCAAACAGTAATACCATTTCAAATTCAGTGACAGTTTACACTGTCATGTAAATCGAGCATGAAAGACTCAATCTGATTGAAAAAAATGGTTTAAATTAGGACATGGCAGGGATTTTAAAAATATTTAATAACATTAAAGTTATTATTCAGGATATTCAGTTACAAATTGTAAAAAGTGTGGAAAACCGGTGGATGGAATGATTGCAAGGTGAGGAAACTTTGCAGTTTACTAATAATCTTTGTAAACATTCAGTGAGAGGCAACTTCAGGAAGGCCTGCTCTGCTACAACAAACCCAGGATTCACCCTCAGAACAGCAACACAGAGTGGGTAAAGAATGATTGACAGACACGGTGGTTGCAGCAGCAGTCACAGGAAAACCCCTCAAGACTTGAGATGTCTGTGAAAAATGATGCCCGACCTCTGCAAATAAATAGGACCAGTTGCTAGGCATGGGTCACTGCTTTGCAAGTGTATTATCTTACAACAAGTAGTTCCTTTAAACTCAGGACAGCTCCCAGAGATTGGGACATCTCCTCCCCTTCAGAAGAACAGATCTGCAGATTGTGAGGGGGGAAAGTATATTGTTAAAGAGTTATATAGACAGCAATCACCAGCATCCACTTTATATATATATATATATATATATATATATATATATACCATATATATGTGTGTGTATATATATGGTATATATGCTGTATACCTTAATTCATTAAGTCTCAGAAAATAGAATATTTCTAGAGCAAGTGTGAAGTTCAGCACTCACAGTGTGGAGAACCAGGGTTCATTTATGAACATTTTAATGGCCATTACAATGCTGGTGCTTTCTCTCACTCTTTGTTTAAATAAGCCAGACTTCTTTATGGCTCATATGAATCCTCCTTTTTGACTTACAATTCTAGGTTCTGGCTCATTAATAAATCACAGGCCTTGTGTCCGTATATACATTTGTATCAGATGTGCTACCAGTAGGACAAATCAAGAGGTCATGGTCCATGGATCTGGAGTCTGGATTTCAGGCCACATTACTCCATAAACCTTTCAAACATGTCCCTCGTGCAGAACCCTGGTGTGGGCAGCACTTTTCATCTGTGCTTGGTCAACCATGTGACATATACAATATGTGAAGTTCCTGGAGACCTGCTTTCCAGGCAGCCTTCTCTATTTTCCATCATTTCTATTGGTGAAGACGAAGGGCATACATCTGGTGGTCTTTGAAAGAGAAACTCTAGAGCACAGTCTTCAACAGTTGCCTGTTTATAGCTTAGCCACAGAAATGTCAGGTCTAAGACTTGCTGGCACATGGAGTTCCAAGCTGAGATGATATATAGTTTTGGCAATTAGTCTGAAATTTACGTGGTACTACTGTCTAGATTCATCATAAAGTTTGAACCAATTGCCTTTGACACTTTGTTTTTAATTTTGCTTTCCAACAAGGGTATATGTATTTACTTTGTAACGATAATATATGTATATACTCTAATACCAAGCTGCACTGGGCATCACAATGTGCTACGTGTGTTTGTTTACATGTCAGGGATCACAGACTGATTAACTCTGCAACAGTACTTTGACAAACTTCAGGTTTTTAACAAACTTAATCAAAGTTGGTCAGATCTGTTGTTCCGAGTCTAAGGCAAGTAAATACACACCAAAGGTGAAGAGGGCAACCACATGTGAAAACTGCTTGGATTCATTGTCTATTCATACTCTTCTCCAGTGCAAATGGTGTGTACTCCAGGGTTGAATTTAGTATTGAATACTCAAGTATTTTTCTTAACCCTTCTTAGCTCTTCTTATATAAATCAAGCCTGTGAGAAAGCAGGACATTGTCAATATTGAGAAACATGTAATGGAGGTGGATAATACATAAGGTTGTACTCCTATTCCTGGTTGATGGGTTACCTAGGATATGCAGCAGTTGAGCGTTTCCTCCTGCAAATCAAACCCTGGATTACATATTCTTGCCAGGTCTCTCGGCTTAATAATTCTTCTTTTGTTCCTTCTGTTCACAGATGAAAGATGATACCAAAGTCCACAAAGTTGCCTGTTTCTACATGTGAACCTAAATAAATGATTCATGACACATTGAGGTTTCAAGGTCAGGGAGACATGTTGATGGCTCTATAATTAGAAACTGGCAGGGATGTCACTTTGACACCCTAGGTCAGATGTTTCACCCCATGTGCTTAACAGCATCTCTGAACACAATGTGCATTCTTCTATAAATGGCCACAGGCCTGTCTATGGTAGCTACCTCTAAGAATTCACTATTTGTGGAGATGATTTCTTGGACATTATTTGCCTACATTAACCTTATTGAGTGGCAATAAGGATCATTCATAAGGTGAAAAGTCCTTGGTAATTGGTAATTAATGGATACAGACACAAGTGTTCTTTCTTGTTCTTTATTTTATTTTATGGATGTGGTAGCTGTGTAGCCCCTATAGTGGGAGACTTGTAAATTATGACAAATTTCTTTAAGCAGATAAAGAACAAATGAGATATGCCTCTATCATTTTAAGGTCACATTCTTTGTCCACGTTAGAGCATTTTTCTAAGTATTTATGTATCTTAATACTACAAATATGTGAAAATATGAGCATTTGTAATTAACTTTATAAATAGTGACATAAGCATTCAATATTGAACTTTTAATTCATTATACATAAGCACTATGCACACACACACACACACACACACACTCACACAAATACATGCACATAAAAGTTGCTTAGGCAAATAACTGAAGGTGTTATGATGGCTTTAATTATATTCTTGTCCTTCACAACTCATCTTTTGCAGCAAACTTTTGCCTCCATGTTTACTTAAACAATTGCATCCTTCATGTCTGTATCTTATATATTATACCAACAGACCTCCTATATCCTCCACTCAAATCCTCTAAAGCCTCCACACTCAAGATCATAACATTTTTCTTCTTGACCTCTTGTACTCTATTTTTCAGTATATGATTCCTTTTATTTGTTTGTGTTTTTTTTTTTTTGCTTTTGTTTTTCAATGCAGGATTTCTCTGTGTAGTCCTGGCTGTCATGAAACTCATGCTGTAGACCAGGCTGGCCTCAAACTCACTGAGATCCACCTGCTTCTGCCTCCCAAGTCCTGGGATTAAAGGCATGTGGCACCACTGCCAGGTTCAATTGATGAATTCTATTTTGGCTGACACTTAGTGTCACTGTTCCAAAGTTCTTTCCATCTGACCTTTCTCTTCACTAGAACTGTTCACCTTGGGGGTTTACACCCCATTTCTTTTATTCATCTTCTACCATAATGACTTCAAACTTTTTTTTTTAACTACAAATCCTTCTCATGAATTCACGCATCCTAGGACATCTTCCATTCTTTGTTATCCTCCTGAGACTCTTGAAGCTCCTGCCTAGAGTAAGGACATTTGTACCTGGAAAGGCACTGATGATCAAACATGTTCTTCTTCTCAATAATCTCCCAGCTCTTCTCCATATCTTCTTTTTCTTAAGCCTAAGTTTCAGCACATGATCTTTGTATTCCAGGACCATTGTGCCGTTGTCATTAATATTTATTTCAGTATTTCTACTACAGTAACCATTGCTAAAAGTAATTGACAAAAATTTATTTTTAAACAAATAGAGTAATAGCAAAGTGATTGTGGCATCTAAATATTCAATTAATAAATCATTATTGTTCACAAATGACAGACAACCCTCTGTCAAAATAAGCTGAAATATCGCTCAATGGTAGTGACTGATGCACTGATTTACTAGATCTTTGAATTAGGTGATTTAGTAAACATCTCTTTCTTTGAAGCTTAATGTAATATTGCTGTAGGTGGAAATGTGCTATTAAATTCTCTTTAATCAAGTTAACTTTATTATAGGAAATGTCATTTTAAAAAAGCACTTGGGCCAAGTGGTTAAGATTTTATGCTATCCATATGGAAATCTTGGGTGTGCTAAGTAGCTCCTGTTTATATGACTGTACACAACTTCCTTTTCCTCTTTGTTCCTGAGTTTTCTATTTTGTAAGATGCTGATGAAGAAGATAAAATATCCATCTGTTTGATGTGGTCTCCATTTGAGTTAGACAAGTAAACACATTAGTACAAGAGGACACTCTGTTTTAAAGCCAGCAAGCACACAGTAGGGGCTAAAGCATTTGACTATCTTATGCTCTCTGAATGAACTATCATATTACTCTCGGAAAGTAATTAGCTGATAATCTGTAGTTTTCACAAGTATATATATACAAGCATTGTAATTTAAGAGATCCTACAATCATGAAATAGAACATCTTTTAAATACACGGTTCTAATGATATTTAGGTTCTCTTTTTGAACATTTAAATGTTTAGGGAGTTGATGATTGAGATAAGCTATCCTACATGAAACTGTGTCCATAGCAATAAAATAACTGAAATTTGCTGCTATGGTTACAAGGTTTAAACTGTGCCTTCATTTTTCTCTATGTTGGGCAGGTGACTTAGACCTGAGTCTCTGGGTACTTATTTATACAAACTCTGTTGAATGATGCTTAAACTTGAAAGTAAAATTTATAGTTCAGAATAGGCAGTTAATAAGTACCAGTCATTATTATTGTTTTAAATGCAACAATTTGCTTTATTTGTCTGACATAATTTTTAAAATTTGGCATCTTTGAAAACAAAATCTTAGCTATGTTTGAAAATCATTGTGCATTGATAATCAATAAATTACTGTTATTCAAATATGGAAAGAACAAGAAAGAAAAGGGCTGCACCTTAGGCATCAAAATCATTTTCCCATTTACTTATAATCAACACAGCAGCTTTCAAGGCAGTGCGCAGATTGTGCTGGTCACTGCTTACTTTAACTTGTGTAATCCCTAAGCTTGAAATATATGTAGGTAGGAGGATTTCCCAACATTGACCTCACACTGAGAGGAAATGAGAAACCAAGAATTTATTTAATTTCAGTCTAAACTTGTCTTTAAACAGGAAAATGGGGATGATGTATTTTATCTTATTTTAGTATTTGTAGTTGCAAAATGCATACGTATTTAATATGTCTTTTTCTCTTTAAAAGCATTATTAACTTTACATTATTATAAGAAAATACTGGATTTAATTAACTTATGAGGAGAAGTGTTAGTTATCTCATAGTTCTATTATTTCAAGTGCATGGGCTTCTGAAGAAAACAGAACATCGAGGAGAGCTTGTAGCAGAGCAAACCACTTACAAAACAATCAAGGAAACAGGAAAAGACTGAATACCTATGCTCTCCAAATCCCATTCTAGCACACAGTCTAATGATGTAAAGATCTTCCATTGGTCCCATTCTATCCCTTTGCGATGGTAACACATTAAGACTAACTATCAGGGTACAGACATTTGGAGAGTGCTTATGCAAACAAAGAACAAAGAAAAATATTTTGGGTCATTTGTGCTATATTGTATCAACAGAATAGAAGTCTTTTCAAGAGAGTGAGCTTCACTGGCTAGAGAGATAGCGCATATGTCAAGAGCACAGCATTACCTCCGTGGCAGCTAACAATTATGTGTGTCTCCAGTTCCAGGCTTCTGACACACTCTTCTGGCATCTTTTGGCACACACTCACACATACTCACACTCACACTCACACTCACACACTCACACTCACACACACACACACACACACACACACACAGTGCACACAAACACATGTAGGCAAAAACTAAAACACATAAAATAAGAACTAAATAAATCTTTTCAAAAGAGTTAGCAACAAAATAACAGCGTATAACTACTTGCAAAATGAAAATGAACCACTGAAGGCTAACACTGAAAATCTAATCCATAATGTAAAATCCAATCCTCCAGTGGAATTCTACAAATCTATTCATTTGCATGAAATTAATTGTAAAATAACTTTTGATCTGAAATAATTCTGGTATTAAATAAAGATAATCCAAAAAAGTACACTGGGGTGTTTTGTAGTTGAATTTTTCTAATATCATAGGATCACTTGTAATTTGATTTTTATGTTATTTTAATATTTTAAAAATGACATCTTCAGTGAACTTTTTCTGGATAAAAATGCAAACATTGATATTTATATTTGAGCAATGAGTTAATCATAACTTAATTTGAAACTTCCCTGAGACAGCTGCCCATGTCATCTACTAAAAAGAATCCCTCAATAAGGCCATCTCCATAGCTCCTTTTCAGTCACCCACCTTTCACTTTCTTATGATTCCTTAAAATATTGGAGAATAAAACATTTGAACTTCTCAAGTACACTGTGTCCTATCAGCATTCCCAGATCCTATAGTGCCTTTTGTCAATTTCTCTCTGTTTTTCTCTTTATCAGTCAAATTTCAATCTAGCTCTAGTAGTCTATAACAGCACCATCATTTCTAAACATTCATGTGTTTCTTAGTTACTTCATCCCTGCAGTGATAAAATACTATAGTGTGGGGGGGCAGGTGTGTGTGTGTGTGTGTGTACGCTAAGACAGAAACTGTTCATCTAGGCTTACAGTTCAGAGGGACACAGTCCATCACAGAGAATAAGACCTGAAAAGCAGTTGGAAAGGTATGCTGCAGCAGGAATAAGCTCTCCTTCTCTACTACATCACACTCTAGAAGCAGGGTGTGAGTGGAAAGTAGATCAAGGCTAGAGAAATTGAGGCACACCCATAGTGACCCTCTTCTGTTAGGTTAGACTTCATCTCCTAAATGTTCCACGCCTTTCCAAAGAGAACTGTCGCTGGACACACAGTTTTAAAAGTCTGTGGGCCAATAAACACTCAAACACAGCACCAAATTAGAAATTGCAAGAATTCACAAGTCTCTGGTGGTTTCCTAGAGATAATCACAGATAATTACTACAAGACATTGTTTCCCTTAGGTGTAGATGTTGAGTACATGGTTAGTGCACCACCATTACAAACTTTTACACAGATATTCTCTAGAAGAATAAAGGAGTTCACCAAGTATCCACACCCTTCTGGGTGTGCACTGACAATTCTGCCCAGCCGTTGTCTTTATGTCATCTCCCTGCCTCTTATGAAACTTGTAACTGTGTCTCAGTGCCCTGAATATGTGTCCTCCAATTTTCACGTGCATACTGAAGGCCAAGGCCATTTTCATTGACTGTACCATATACACTAGCATAGGAAAACCCCTAAGTGTATACCCAGCATTCTCTCTTACCCAAATCAAGAACATAACAGTGGCTAGCAATGGACAGTCATTATTCTGTGCAAAAGTAGCCCAAAGTCTATTTCCCCATGGCTTTTATGGCCATTAGAGTCAAAGCAAACGAAAGCCATTGCCATCTTATTTCCAGTACAATTACTGCACTTTGATAAAATACACTCAGGGCTCTTTCCCAGTAATGGAGCCTCACACTAATCAAAAGCAATTCTGGACAGAAAACATTCTTCTTATGAATATAGAAATTTGCTTTATTATGTTTGAGTCAGAATATGATGGAGGCACTCTGCAGACTTACAGGCTAAACTTGAAAGCAATTTGCTGACCATGAAAGAAATCTTTAATTAGAAAATAAGGTTCATTTAGATAACTTTAAATGTGAAATAAATGAAAATGGCTGCATGCAAGTACATCATGGTCTTACCTTTATAAACAAAGTAATTCTTCTTTTCCTGGAATCCTGATCAATGGAAATGAAAATGACTACATTCTTACGTATCTTCCAATTGCTAAAGAGTTATTATTTTTATAATATTTTTGATGGCTAATCTCAGCTCTCAACGTGACACACCTAGGGAAGAGGAAAGCTCGGATGAAGAATTAACTGCATCAGATAGTCTGCGGGCATTTCTGTTGGGGGCATTTTCTTAACTGCTCATTGTTGTAGGAGGGGCCAATCACTGTGGTATCGGCTCTAGGCCAATCTATATGAAAGGTAGTTGTGATGAGCCTTAGTACTAGTGAGTAAATAGCAATCCTCCATGGTCTCTGCTTTATTTCCAACATCCAGTTAATGCCTTCAGCTCATGTTCTTCTTTGCTGTCAATGAATGTAACCTCAAATACAAATGAAACCTTTTTATATCACCACTCCATCAACGTTGGCTCATAGAGAGTGAAGCAACAAACAGGGTGCCTGCAAGGGTCCTCCCCAGGCCCTTTTCATATATGTCATGGCTGTTAGCCTGGTGTTTGCGAGGGTGGGGGGAGACAGACTCCTAACAGTGCGAACAAGTGTATCTCTGACCCTTTTGCCTGCTTTTGAGACTCATTTCCTCCTATTAGGCTGCCTTGTCCAGCATCAATATGAGGGATTTTGCCTTGTCTTATTGTACCTTGTTTTGCCCTTTCTGTATTCTTCTCTTGTAGACCTGATCTCTACAAGACCAGGGGAGAGAAAACAGAGGGGGCATGAACCAGGGGGAGAGGGGAGGTGGAGGAGAGCTTGGAGGAGTGGAGGGCAGAGAAACTGTGGTTGGGATGTATTTTATGAGAGAAAAACCGATTTTCAATAAAAAATAAAAAAGAATACTTAAAAATAATAAAAACATAAATCTAATAAAGGAAATAAACCCTTTTATCCCCAGATTGCTTTTGTCAGAATTTTTTTTATTATTAAGAAATTATCTATTCATTTTACATACCAACCACAGATTCCCCTCTCCTACCTTCTCCCCGACCGAGCCCACCCCTGCCTTACAGAATGTTTTATTATAGCAGCAGGAAAGGTAATGAGAATATAATTTACAACTGTTTCCAAATTATAATATTGTATACATAGATATATATGAAATTTTAATCAACACAAAAATGGAAGAAATGCCAAAACCCTTTTTAAAGGAGATGTTAAAGGAATGTAGTACCTTATCTACAGGAAGTAATTGGGGGCATTTTGTTATTCTGTTTTGCTCATCTGAACACAAGTGTCATAACTGCTTTCATTAAATGGAAGGTTTTCTTTTTTCTTTATTTTTGTAATGGTTAATTTCTATTTTGAACATAATCAATTCTATGTTTAATTTTCAAAATGCAAAAAAAATTATTGTACTTGTATATCAAATACAAACTCTTGATGATTTATAATTCATTAAATATATCAATCAATATAATTTTCAACTATTAACTCAAGTTTTCCCTAGTGCAATCATAAGATGATTGTTATGCTAAGATTACCTGACTACCAATATCATTCCTTTGATGTCAAAATAAAAGCATTAACAATATGACTGGTTTTTCTAAGGCCACCCGGCCAATGCATAGTATGATTGGTATTGGAATTTAGGCAACATGGCATCCAAGCACCAACAATAATTTTTACTCAGCAGTGGATTTTCCTGAGGCCTGCTGTGTTGTTTTCAACTTCACAACAACACATGATGAGGAGAAGAAATGTGTAGTCACTGGTTAAAGTGTTTCAATAACTTTATGTACAAATAAATACAAAGCAAGGTACAGACCATAGAGAGGAAACCTGCCATGGAATGAAACCCTACTGTGTGTTTGTGTATGTATGTGTATAATACATGAAAAGTTTTACTACACTGTGGATGTTCTCACAAAAGTACTGTATACTGGAGGTTCAAATAACACACATTTATTCTTTAAATTTATTAATTTTAAAAAGTTAAAGATAAAGGAACCTTCAGATTGGGTGTCTGGCAAAGGCCCCTCTTACTTATGGGAAGTGGAAACTGGGTAACAGCGTTCTGGGTTCTCTGTAAAAGTACACTAACCACGCCCACTGAGGTTTATCTTAATCGAATTGCCCCATATCCTACCTTGAGAGTGTTTAGAATTTTAACGTAGGAAACATGAGGACTTGAGTAGTGGTCCATCGTAGTGCATAACATTATATCTTAAAGACTAAATGTTGAAAGGCTGTTTCTACTGGTTAAATTTATTGATATATTTTGGTAATTATAATATTTGACCAAATGCTCCCTACAAAACAAATATTATTTTTAACCAATAAAACCTATAGTGAACTCTTATCTCTTGCTAATCAAAAGTATAAAGAATAGCTACACACATATCTTGTGTCAATAAGAACTACAAAGAACTGCTGCTCTTTTGGTGCAGGAATGTGTACCTGAAAGAATGGAAGGAAAACCTTCATTGATCTTCCATTTCAAAGTCACTGGAAATTCAAGACATATTTTGAACCTTTCTAGGCCTTCAAAATCTATTTCTCTAATTTACTCCATGAGTTAATATTTACAGAATTTTATTTTCATTTGTTTTTGTCTAGTATTTGGCAAAAATATTCAAGTGCACAACAAAGTAAGACAGGCGTGGGGGGAAATAATTCAAAATTCTAACAAAAATGAATACTATTGATTGAGAAGGAAGTAAAATGAGAACTATAAAAATCACTTAAAGTGATTTTACTATATTTGCATACAAAATAAACTCATAGTCTTTATCAAATTCTACTATAAAAGGTGGAATAGGACTTATAACTGAAGGATATTTATAAACCACAAAAACGTGAAAAACTGAAGATAAATTAATGAGAAATAAAATATTGGAAATACATTGCATTTTATGAAACATAATTGAAGATGTGCATTTTTTTTGTTTTAGTTCACAACACAGCCCTCTTCATATATTAAACTTACAAGTCACATAAAAGAATTGGTGTTCCTTCCTGTGGCTCGAAGAGGAAGAGAAGAATCCAACAGTATGAAAATGGTTTCATTATGTGTATGTTAGGAGTTACTAAGGGTCAGATATCTGAGAAGTGTTATAGGGAACTACAGAAGGGGTTAGATTCACAGAAATTAAAATAGTTAAATGTGAATCTGGGAAAGTCCAGAAAATAGCATAAATAGACCAGAGAAGGGATCTCTCAGACTCTGTCAGACAAATTATCCACACATCAAACAGGAATTGAGACAGAAGCAAGAAAACAAGGACTTTCTGTAACCCAGACTCTGTAGATTGTGGAGTTCTTCATGGTGTTGATATCATATTTACTCAATTAGGTCAGAGACCAGAAAAAGAAGCTGGGTAGAGATGAGCAGAAAGCCAGGACCATCTGGAGCTAAGAGGCATTTTTGTGCCAACCTACCACTATGCTTACTTTAACAAAAGTAACAGTGGTTACCGCACTGACAACTTCCAATTTTAAGCACATTCTCTTTTCCTGTACTGCAGTCTGTAGCAGTACAAGGAAGTAGAGTCTCTGAGAAGCATAGTTCCCAGATGAACCAATTTCACATCATGTGAATCACTGCAGTCTGGATGTAGATGATCATTGCTATTTGTTACTTAATCACATTTCAATGCATTTAGACCTTGGTCACAGTAACTCTGTCTTCTCCACATAGCATCTACCCAAGGATATTGGCAAGTGTAATCCAGGCAGAAGCTTCATAATCATTCACTCCAGGGAAAATACTATCTGGGAATCGGCCCCCAAAGAGGTAAGCCAGGACATCCTTAATGAGCAAAAATCATATAGAAAGAGAGAGTCTTTGAATAATTAAGGACAGACAAGTCCATCCACTGAAGAGCCCCAGCCAAATCAGCTTCAAGAAAACCCCAGATGAAGATGTGAATCCAGGCAAGTGACGCAGAATAAGGACCTGGCAGCCTGCAGAATTCAGACAGAATGCACTTCCCTGAGCAACTGGCACATACTGTTTATAATAAAATTATACACAACCAAACTAGGCATCAAATCTGTGAAAACTCTTTAATTGCTAATAAAAATGAAATAAACATTAATTTTATTACTGCTGTACAAATAAAATGTGTTTAAAAGTCACAGAATTGAATTTACTAATGAAGAGTCTTCAGTAGAGCCTGCTTTGCTTTGTTGTTCAAATTATTGAAGTGGTGCTACTTCAAAGACTTTTCAATACTTAACATGTGCCAAATAGTCTATTAAGACTCAGTGTTTCCATAACATTAATGATTAACACTTATTAGATATTTGCTGTGTGCCAGCCTCTGCATTAACTTTTCTACTCAGTGAACTCTTACAACTTCATATTATAGAACTATAAATGCCCGTTAGTTAAAAACAGAAGCAGAGAAATCCAAGGAACCCTTGTTAAAACATACACCTATGATGATAAATGGGATGGACATTATGACAGAGAATCACTTTAGTTATCATATGGCATCATCTCTCAATACTCCCATGTGCTGCAGAGAAGAGGGTATAAAGTCAAGGGACATGATAATGTCAAAATACATTGATCTGGATGAACCTGAAATATTATTTGATTATTTTTCTCATATCTCTGAGGATTGATTGACAAAATTAAGAGGCATGAGCATGGAGAAAATATAACAGAATTTAAGTTATGGTTGAATCTGATATTTCCCCCATAGGCTCCTGAGTTGAAACTTTGTTGACCAGATGCTGGTACTATTCAGGAACAGGAAAACTTTGGGAAATGGAACCTAGATGGTAGTAGATGGCTAGACTTTGGACTTTAAGGTTATACACAGCTTCTCCTACTATGATCACTCTCTGCTTCCTCATCTACCACAACATGTACTGTAGCATGAATCTTAAAAGTTCTTATTAATAAAATCAAACCTGAGCCAGTTATTGGTGTGAACACTGGAAGGTCAGAGAGACAGATCAAGCCACAGCTTCCTCACCTCGCTGAATCCTCAGCTGGTCTTGTTTCCTCAGACTGGATGCCCCGAGCCCTCATCCAGAATGGGTCTCAGCTGAACTGCTGCTAGAAGCCTAAAAGCTTAACCAGCCACATGCTTCTCCAGGCCAAAGGCCTCTCCAGGCCAAATGCCTCTCCAGGGCAAATGCCTACCCAGGCCAAATGCTTCTAGTTTCTGGTCCTCACACTTTATATACCTTTCTGCTTTCTACCACCACTCCCTGGGATTAAAGGTGTGGCTTTCTGGGATTAAAGGTGTGTATCACCGTGCCTGGCCGTTTCCAATGTGGCCTTGAACTCACAGAGATCCAGAGGGATTTCTGTCTCTGGAACGCTAGGATTAAAGGCGTATGCTACCACTGCCTAACCTCTATGTTTAATATTGTGGCTGTCCTGTTCTCTGACCCCAGATAAGTTTATTAGCATACACAATATTTTGGGGAACACAATACCCCACAATGTACAGTCTCTGGCATGAAGTGAAGTGCTCCATCATGACCTACCTGTGTGTCAGTCTAAAACAACACTCTGAAATGGTGAGACAGAGTAAATCTTTCTTTAAGTAGTCTCTGCCAGGTATTGTGGTCAACTGATACAAAAGTATTAATGTAGACAGCTGGACAGCTGTAACAAGGCTGACTCATTGAACTGACTAAATATAACCCTGGGGATCTTCAGCCTTTAAAACCAGTTTGTAAGAGAAATTTTTAACTGTTTAGAGAAGCATGGAAACCTATGGAAACTGAAGGATTGTAATGCTTGTGTGGTTCCAAATCAGAATATGGAATTACACACAAGAGTCCATTCAATCTATATTGACAAAAAGATGATGATAAAAGACGAGAAAAAGAAGGAAAAGATCATTTATATACACGCATATATACATATGGTGTTTATGTACGTAGAAGGTTGAATTTAAAGGTGAATACTGATAAACTGGTAAATTGTGAGAGGGACTTCCTGGATAACATACCACGTAGTCTCTGGAGTGTGCATTGCTGATTAGCATTCAGGCTGTGGTGTGGTTGTTGTTTACACAGCATTCAGGCTATGACATGTATATTACTGGTTACATAGCTAGCATTCAAGCTATGGCATGGATAGTGCTTGCTACTTTTAGCAAGATTTACGGTATCCATGAGCATGAAATGAAAATATTTAGACATTATACACTCTGGCCAGAGAGAGTTAAGTTTAAAGCTATGGACTAGAAGGACATGTGTGTTAAATAAACTGGTGACATCAAAGAGAATCCAAATACTTTGCACTAAGACCAACAGGATTTTGGCCAAAACCCACTAATTGCAGGTTCAGGAGTGTAATTCTGTGAAGCCATTTGAAACTATCTTTCTTGAAAAGATAAAAACACCAGGATGTCCTTTTTAATCAGTAGTCTAAATGGGAGAATGTTTCTGGATTCATCACCTAGGCAGTGCTACTTCCAACATGTTTAAGGAAGGTCAACTCCTCCATGAGCAAATGTTATTGTCATTCATGTGGTTCTACTTTTACAAAAATGTACAATAGAAGAGTTGTATGATCGTGAAGGATTCCACCTACAGGAGTAGGGTAAGTCTTCCAGAACTGGAAAGATAAAAAAGGGTCAGATTCCCTTTTAGGGGTCCTCCACAAGATAATGTGCAGGATTGTAAGGGTAAAATGTCAGGTGCCATGGAAAATCTAGGAGATGCAGTATAACATAAGTATCAGGAATGTGGTCTATCTGGTGTGGAAAGCTGCAGGTATTCAGTACAGCAGTGTGAGAGAGATCACCTATCTGCTTCAAATGGCAGGGCTGGAGGGAGAGAGCTTTCCAACCAGTTGTAGTTCTAATGATATCAACACATGCTATAGATGCTGATCATTGAGCTGCATGATTTAATATTTGCTCTTCTGAGCTCCAGTCTTACTCTGACCCTGTTCCTCCCTTCTATCCTCTAGACACTATACTCTCTGGATTGAGAATGCTTTGTGTCACATTATATGTTGAAAGCCTATAAGTTCCTGCCTAAATTTACAGATACTTGTGATTAAGCATTTATACTGATTGTAAAAAGTTACTGTAAAGAGTTTTAGAGTTGTTAAGACTATGAATTTAGATTCAATAATTTTGCATTAAGAGATGGCCAGGAGTCTTTACTGTCCAAAGTGTAATGTTGTGATTTAAATCTGAAATATTCTCAGCAGTCTCATAATCTTAATGATTGTTCATATTTGGCACTGCCATTTTAGAAGGATATGGAATCTCAAGGACATAGATCTCAGCGGATGGAAGTCAGTCATCAGTCCCTGGGGATGTGACTTAAAGGCGACATTCACTCCTTAGTTCTGGCTTTACTCTCTGTTTCCTGCCCAGGAGTGATGTGAACAACTTCTGCCGTATATTCCACACAATGAAATGAGCTTTCCTGATGTGTCTTCTGCACCATGAGATGGATGCTTTGACACTACGGAGGAAACTGAGTCTTTCTGTCCTCCCGTTACCTGCTAGGTATCAGAGTAAGAATGACACAAAATGTCATCCTACTTACCTCTAACTACGAAACTGACACAGCTCAGGTCATCGGAGAAAGGAGTCTCAATTGAGACAGATCCCAGAAGAGATTGTCCTTTGCATAGGTTGAGGGTGCAACCTTTCTTTGATGATGACTTGAAGTAAAAGGATCCACCCTCCACAGAGGGCACCATTCACCAAACTGGTTAGGCATGAGCCTGTAAGTGAGCCAGGGAGCATTATTCTTCCATGATATCTGCTTCAAGTTCCTGCTTGAGTTCCTGCCGCAACTTCTTTCAAGGACACATTGTAACCTGTAGGCTGAAATAAACCCAATCCTCCCTGATACTGCCTTAGTTGTGGTGATTGTCACAGAAACAGTATGTGAGAACAAGTACCTGATACAGTCTATCTCAAACGTGAAAGTGACAGCCTTCCAGGAAAAACCTGGTTCTTTTCTATCGAAATCAAAACCAAGACCATGTGAGGGTAGATAATGACAAAGAATTTCACCTTATTTTCACAACTGTGGCTCCACTTTCTTTCTGATGAGCTCTGCTCTATCCCTTCTATGCTGTATCTGGTGGCAAAACTAGGCCAATTTGGGTTCAAATGTGACAAAAAGTAAAATGAGAATTTAAGTGTGTTCTTCTTTTGTCTTGAAAAAAAAAAACCCTTAGTCTGGGGTTGGGTTTCAATTCATAGCATAAATATCACAGGAAAAGCAGCTGGAATTGGACCTCCCATATAGGCTGGAGAGTAGGTCTTCTGACTTATATATGCAAACCTGAGTAGAACTTGGAATCCCATTAAGTCAAATAGATGGTACATTTCAACATGTGAGGCAGAGTTTGTTTTGTGGGATCAACAGACTAAGTAGGTGATAGCAATCCTCAAAACTAAATGAGTTTCTAAAAGAATAAACCTATAAAAAATATATTTTTGAGATTATTGTATCCTACTGTAGTCAAGATATAAATAAGTAGACAACTACTTTTGCCAAGGATGCCAAAGTGTCTACTTTTCACAACCAATGTCAACAAGGTTTCATCCCTGTTCCACATGGCTTCAAGTGATGGCCTGATAGCATAAGGGATTATCCACTACCTTAAGCCAGAGACTATTGTTGCTACACATCAGAATTCAAACTAACCAAAATTGATTAGATTGGTTGTCAAAATGTGAATAAAATCCAGGTTAGTGGAAATGAAAAGGTATCACGTCTTTTATGTACTGAAATTACGTACATATTTTCTTACCACAACATTCCATGTACAATTAAGAAATCCACAACTCATATTTTGTGGCTTACCTAGGCCCTCTACATATATATGGCAGCTATGTAGCTTGGTCTCTTTGTAAGCCTCCTAACAATGGGAGCAGGGACTGTCCCTAATTCTTTGGCTGGCTCTTGGGAACTTATTATTCATACTGGATAGCCTTGCCCAGCCTTAACACAAGGGGAGGTGCTTAGTCTTACTGCAACTTGATATGGCATGCTTTGTTGATAGCCCTGGGAGGCCTGCTCCTTTCTGAACAGAAACAGAGGAGGAGTGGATTTGGGAGCAGGGCAGAGGTGGGAGGGAAATGGGAGAAGAGGAGGGAGGGGAAATTTGATTTTCCATGTGAAAGATGAAAGAAAGAAAGGAAGGAAGGAAGGAAGGAAGGAAGAGAGAGAGGAAAGAAAGAAAGAAAGAAAGAAAGAAAGAAAGAAAGAAAGAAAGAAAGAAAGAAAGAAAG
>CABHPR010139284.1:0-17087 GCA_902168415.1 Peromyscus melanophrys | reverse complement strand
AAGAAAGAAAGAAAGAAAGAAAGAAAGAAAGAAAGAAAGAAAGAAAGGAAACTAACTATCTTATTAAGCAGTGAGTACTTATGCAGATGAAGAAGTTCAGTTTATAAGAGCAGGGACACAGAGTATTTTCTTCTCAAAGATGCAGGTGTAAGCAGAGAATGAAATTACGAATGTTATGGAGAAGTAGCAGCTAGAGGGAAAACAGAAAAACATGAAGTCATAAAAATATGTTGTCAAAGAGAACCAGGAAGCTTCAGGAAATGAGAACTCAAAGATTTGAACAATAATACCAGTGGGAAGATCTTTAAATGATTTACATGACACTAAAAACATTTAGCTTTTTAAAGATATGGAGATAAGTGAGTCATGTGTTAAGTTTCTTGAGAAACTGATATGATAGAATCAAAGGACTTTGTGTAGTTGTAGGGGGAAATTTGTCATAAATGAACGTTCCATAATGGATTTCAGAACATTTGTCAAGGGATTTGACTACTGACAGCATGGGGTAATAGGACAACACATGAAAGAGGGCAGATTATGTTAAATGGAAAAGTTAGAAAGCAAAATGGTATAGAAGTGTTGACATGTGAGGTTTGAGATAATATGTCAGTGCAGAAACCACCCATTTCAGGATACAGGCAGGATGGGGTTAGTTTAATCACAAGAAATATATTCTGAACTCAAAAGTGTGCACATGTGGATGGAGATAGACGCCATGAGAAGAATAAGTGAGGCAACTGTAAGCTTAACAGCAGCTGTTTTTGGATCCACAGTAGAAAAGATGCTATTGATCCAGCTGGGTGGCAAGCGCCTGGAGAAGGGTTAAAAAGGTTGAACGAAGACTAACTTGCGTGAGAACCAAGCAGGACTTAGTGCTTTGCAAACAGCAAAAACTAAATTAATATTTACTGAATTAAAAGATCACAAATGAGAGTAACTGCCAATCAGGCTTCTTTTAATTTTGTTCAGTCCAAACCTGTGACTCTGTCTCCCTGTTTATGGGAAAGCATTCCATATCTCACCCCGAATAGCTTGATTACATGTTGCAATCATTTTATCTATGAAGTAGATATAATAGGACTATGATAGGACCAAAGTTCCCAGGTTGTTATGTCAGTTAATTGATGTTTATAGAACACTGTTGTATAGAATGCAAACTGTCCTGTGCTCAGACAAACTCAGAACATCCTGAAAGACCCATTTAAATCCCTTTGCCTTAGTGATGCTTGGGAGTCGGTCTAACAGTTTGAGAAATTTAACTTTTATTTTATGTGGTTTCCAATTCCAAACTGTGAAATGTAAAGAATAAAGGAAAGAATAAATTAACACTAAGAGGAGAAGTTTCCTGAATACAGGTGGGCTCACCTTGGGAAGTCAGGGATTATGTTGGACTGTGCCATTATGCCTCAAACAAAACCAAATACACATAAGTTCTTGTTTTTTAATAAAAAGGATTTTATCCTATAGGGAAAAAAGCTATCATTATTATAAAATATAGTAGGAGAAGACTGTTGGGATTAATATCTAAAGATTCAAAAATTATAAGCTATTTACTAATATCACTCACTACTCCTGCTGCCCAGGATACATTATGTGTTATCAAATTCTCCAAGATAAAAGTTGTCCTTCAATCTTGTGCCTAGAGATTTGTGTAGTTTTGAAAGTCAGATTCTTAAGAAAAGAATAACAATGTAATTTGCATTAATTGAATGATTTTTTGTCAGTCTAATAAAGTCATCTACTCTCACTTGACTCTGCCTTTGTAAATGAGGGAAATGTTTAATATGTCTACCAAATGTCCACACTGTGTCAGGGATGTCCTACTGTTTACCTTTGAGACGCTGAAAATGGACATAGAGATTATTTTAGCAAGAGTAACTGGACAAGCAAGAAGTAGACATGATTCCCACCTCCATCCTTTAGAAAACACAGAAAAAGGAAAATCATGAAAAGACAATTAACACAGAATGTTTCATTTAAATATATGCTATTCACATTTTTGTGCAAGCTTTTCAAATACCTAAATTTTCCTTGGGTTTTAACATCATAAAGAATTGAATCCAAAATCAAAATAGAAACACACCTTCAGCCTCTTCTAACTTGTGAACCCGGGCCATCTATTGCACTCAGATACATTTTTCTCTGTGTGAAATGAAATTTGTATCTACAACTCAAAAACCTGGTATGTGTTGGGGCTATTGGGACTCTGTGAAGTATTTGCAGTGCACACATGAGGCTCTGAATTTGCATCCTGACAATAATGTTAAAAGCCAGTGTCAGCCACCTGCTGCTGTAATTCCCGTGCTGTGGAGCAGTAGACAGGTGGATTCCCCAGGAAAGAGTGATCAGACAGTACAGTGAAATGTAGGGACTCTGAGGAAGATACTGAAGTCAACCTCTGGTGTGGTGGTATTGTGTTCCCCAAAATATTGTGTATGCTAATAAACTTATCTGGGGTCAGAGAACAGGACAGCCACAATATTAAACATAGAGGTTAGGCAGTAGTAGCATACGCCTTTAAACTTAGCATTCCAGAGACAGAAATCCCTCTGGATCTCTGTGAGTTCAAGGCCACATGGGAAACAGCCAGGTGTGGTGACCCACGCCTTTAATCCCAGAAAGCAAGCCTTTAATCCCAGGGAGTGATGGTAGAAAGCAGAAAGGTATATAAGGCGTGAGGACCAGAAACTAGAGGCATTTGCCCTGGAGAGGCCTTTGGCCTGGAGAAGCCTTTGGCCTGGAGAAGCATGTGGCTGGTTAAGCTTTCAGGCTTCTAGCAGCAGTTCAGCTGAGACCCATTCTGGATGAGGGCTCGGGGCATCCAGTCTGAGGAAACAAGCCCAGCTGAGGATCCAGCGAGGTTAGATAGCTGTGGCTTATTCTGTCTCTCTGACCTTCCAGTGTTCACCCCAATAACTGGCCTCGGGTTTGATTTTATTAATAAGACTTTTAAAGATTCATGCTACACTCTGGCCTCTTCATTCACATACATATATGTGCTTACACATCTGCACACACATGTAGGTACACACACAGACAAGCACACACTAACATAGACAATACTAACTGGGGGGTGGAGAGTGGGGGGGGAGGAGAAAGGCGTACAAAAGTGATAATAGCGATAGAATTCATGTCGAGAACAAACACCAGATTCCCATTAGCTGAGGGGATGAGAGGGAAGTAGTGCTCAGTGACAATTCAAACAAATCCAAAAACCAAATTATTTATTAATCTAATGTAGAAGTAGATATGCAGTATTGTCCAAGGCATTATAACTGATTACAATAATTAGCATTGAATGGTCTGTCAGGCTAAGTAAGAACTTGGAAATCATCACTATAACATACAATAAGATAAAGCTTTACAATGAAACACAAATATCTTTTCTTGGGCCTATTAGAGAGCCAGATTTCAAGAGCAAATCATTTCACTCTGGTCTAGAAAGGAAAGCAAAGTTGACGGCAGGGATAGGCTTATTTGGACAGTAGGTGCTATAGACATAACATGGCAGAAAAAATATGATTTCTAAGGCTGTTTTGATGGACAAAGGTATGAGTGGGAAACCCCCATAAATCATAGCTTTAGGGTATGGAGATTTCTTTTTTCTTTTTTTTCTTTTTTTTTTTTTTTTTTTTTTTGGTTTTTCAAGACAGGGTTTCTCTGTGTAGCTTTGCGCCTTTCCTGGAGCTCACTTGGTAGCCCAGGCTGGCCTCGAACTCACAGAGATCCGCCTGGCTCTGCCTCCCGATTGCTGGGATTAAAGGCGTGCACCACCACCGCCCGGCAAGATTTCTTATACTTTGGTAAGAGAAAAGGATGGTAAGCATAGTCTGGAACATTCTCAAAAGTAAATCCTAACATCAAGAGAAAAGATATTTCCGGATTAGCCAGGTCCAATGGTTGGGAGGGCATATGCCTGAAATGCAGCATTCCTCAGCCTTTCTTAAGAGAGAAGTTGAGAAGCCTCAAGATATAATGGGTCACAAACCCATGAAGAGCACACAATAAGTGTGCAAAGCACTATCTCTACAGGTTGCCAGCACACAGAGAGAATTTAGCTATGACATATAAAAATGCACAGCATTGGAATTACAGCAGCAGGTGGCTGACACTGGCTTTTAACATTATTGTCAGGATGCAAATTCAGAGCCTCATGTGTGCACTGCAAATACTTCACAGTATTTGCAATTCACAGAAGCAATACTGTGAAAGTAAGACCACCAAAGACCCAAGAGAAAGTGGAAGACTTGGCCATCTTAGTTTGTATCAACCATGAAATACAACCTAGTCTCCAGCTAGAATAAGGTAAGCCTTCAAGCCAAAGACCCAAAGCTCATTTCCTGAGGACACTGCAAGTCCAGCTTTCAGCAAAAATGCAAACAAAGGAGAACAAAGCACTTCCTAAACAGACAATGTAACCGTTAGAGTTACAGCCAGATAAGACATATTTAGGAATTACTGGCCAGGGAATTTAAAATAACTGTGGTTAAGACATGAAACTTCAAGGTGGAAGCAGTTGGCAAGATGTAAACATAAGTTGGTAAACATGCAAACAGATGGAAATTCTAAAGATAAAGTATTGGAAAGGAAGAAAAACACTGTGTAAGACAAAAGAAGATTGTCTTTGAGCCTAGAGAAAATTAATAGTCCTTTGTGTATATATTATGGCTTCCAGTTTAGTGTTTTTATGGGACTCCTGAGAGTGTGAACAAGTGGGTCTCTAATTCTTGTGCCCTTTCTTGGGCTCTTACTTTTCTGTTGGTTTTCCTTGTCCAACTTCAATGTGATGTTTTTGTTTTATTTTATTTTATCCATTTTATTGTGTTTATATATAATCCTATTTAAGCAAGAAGAATAAAATCATGTCTCAAAATGGAATGAAAAAAAAACTAGAGGTACTAAGAACTGGGGAGGGGGACAGTGCTCAAAGATCATGCGTATTTGTAATTAAAACACAGGAAGGGGAGCAAATAATATAGCAGTTCTAATGCCAAAATAAAAAGCCATGTGCATCTCAGGATCACTGAGACTCATAAAGAAACTCAAGGATACATAAAACATGAAGCATGGTTTAAAAAAATATAACAAAGAAACAACACAAAGGTATTACCACACTTAGGCTTCAAAGCGCCTAAGAAAAACAGCAAATCCTGAAAGGGGCAGAGAACCAAAGTACCTAAGTAGTCGAGGAAGAAGACAACCACAGTGTGCTTACTAACAGAAATCACAACAGAAGACAGAAAGTTAATACATCTAACAGAGAAAGCAATTGCAAACGAAAGTGTACAGTCCCGTGCCAGACAAAACTATACATGCAAAAGGATAGAAAGGATAACTTTTAAAATTCATTCTAAACAGTATGCTAATGTGCTGCAGTTTTGTTTAAAGGCAGCTTTGGATGTGTTTAAAATTTGTATTTCAAATCTCAACTTTAACTAATAAAAAGAATTGATATAACAGCAATAAAAATAAAATACAGTCGGGCGTTGGTGGCGCACGCCTTTAATCCCAGCACTCAGGAGGCAGAGCCAGGTGGATCTCTGTGAGTTCGAAGCCAGCCTGGGCTACCAAGTGAGCTCCAGGAAAAGCGCAAAGCTACACAGAGAAACCCTGTCTTGAAAAACCAATAAATAAATAAATAAATAAATAAATAAATAAATAAATAAATAAATAAATAAATAAATAAATAAATAAATAAATAAATAAATAAAATACATAAAATATTCAACTGAAAACAGGCATAGCAGAAAAAGTTTACAAAATGAAGCAAAGAGAAAATATTTTATAAATGTAGGTGATGTTCAAATTACACAAATAATCACTTAAATGCCTATTTAAATAGATACAGGTTGGAAGTTACATACCTGTAATATATGTTACCTATTAAAACATTCATAGAGGACATAATTGAGAGATGTTCGCTTGATAAAAATTTAAAGTGTATGTTTTAAAGAATGAAAATTTAGGGAAATTTTCTACCTTGACAGGGCACAGGGGCATTGAGGCAAAAGTCTCTATCAAGGAAATTATTTATTCAAAAGTAATTAATTCCTTGTTCAGCAACATTGAAATCTACACTGTAGTTAGATGGGAATACCTGTCACTTGTATGAGGAGTGACAACAGCCAAATTAATAATTACAAGTTAAACATGACAAACACTTTTAATAAGCATATGTCCCAGAATAATTAGAGTGGAACGCTGAAAATAATAACTCCAGTAGGGGAAGAGGAAGAAAGAAAATCATATCTTACCTTGTAGGAGTGAAACCCAAAATCTGTGGGTGGGAGGGAAGGCGGCTTGGCAGCAGGAAGACAAAGCAGGCATTCTGATAAGTTGAGGTCAGTGTCAGGAGTGAAGATGTCTGGAAATGTGGCCCAAATCTGCTACAGAAACACAGACAACAATTTAGAAATCAGGGGAGCTGGTTAGATAGCTCTGAGTTTTGACAAGATCACCTTTTTTTATTAGTTCTTTTTTAAATTACACACACACACACACACACACACACACACACACACACACACACACACACACAATGCTTTCCCTCAAATTCAACATCATACCTCTCCCTAACTCCATGACTTCATTGTTAACATTTTGTGTTTATTTTATTTATTTATTTTCTTTTCATAATCCACCAGTTCCGATTTGTGTTGCTCATATACCCATGGATGTAGGGTCACCCACTTGAGTTCAGTAGGTTTACCGGGACCACATCATTAAAGGAGACAGACTCTCTCTTCCTCAGCAGCCAGCAACTGCCAATAGCTCCTCAGCTAGAGGTATGGTTTTGTAACCACTTTCCCTTCTGTGCTGAAATTGTGCTCTGACATAATCATGTACACCTCTCCTGCAGGCAACCAGAGCCTGTCATATCCAGAAGGTAGTGTTTTACTCTGATGGCAATGTTTACCGTGGTCCCCAATCTGTGACTTACAATCTCTCCACATCTTCTTCCATGATATCCCCTGAGCCGTTGGGGAAAGGGATGTGATACAGATATACTATTTATGCCTGAAAACTCCTCAGATAATTCTTTGCACTTTGACCATTTCTGAGTATCTGTGTTAACTGCCCTGAACTACACAAAGAAGCGTCTCTGATGAGGACTGAGAAATGCACTCATTTATGAGTACAAAGATATCATGTATAGGAAATTTGATACTATGTTCATTTAATAAAAAAATTATAGTAGGTTAAATCCTGGGAGCCTATGAGCTCCTGAGATATGGATTGTAGGGCAGATTGAGAGTACTGGGTATGCCTTTCCTGCTTTAAATCCAGTTAGAAAGTAGTTGGTGACCCCATAGCATTCATTTCATTATTGGACCTATAGAGATGCATTGCCAGGCTCATCATTTTATATCTTGTTGGGGTCATAGCTGGATGAGATTATTGATGACTTTTGTCCCCCAGAAGGTACCTGCATAGCACCTTCTAGTACTAAGGTAGCAATAAGGTGTTCATATTAGTTCTTTTGAAAATGACCTGGAAACTAATACAGTGATGAACTGTGAGTCTCGGGACTCAAGAGTCAGCATGAGGCAGGGTAGCAGTGACCAAAGAAGCATGGTTGTCTCAAGCACAGTGCAATGTGAAATATGGCTAGAAACATCTAAAGATGTCTAGAAATAAAATCAGATCAGCATTTAGATGTTGGAGCCCACTAGGTTTCCCAGTGTCTGTATCCAGCAGGACTGCATGGGAGGTTGACTGGACCACGGGCCTGAGGACCAGGTGTTTGTAAGGGCCTACACTTGACTGTAACTAGCAAGGGGGAGGTCTTTTGCTACAGCACTTGGCATTGTTACAAATAGACCTTTGGAATAAAGTTCTGGGCCTGTGGGTAAGGAACCAGGCCCACCTGAATCTATCCTGTCTTTTCTTTCTGTTTCTCTTCACTCTATTTCTAAGTCACTTATTCCTCATTCCTCAAGAGTCCCTGGGGTAAATAATGGTGGAGGATGGTCCCCCAGAGTTAGTACACTTGACTTTGCTATTAAAATATAGAGTCCACGTAGAGGAGGGTACAGACTAGAGAAAAGAAAACCTAAAAGAAGAATTGATATTAAAGAAAAGACAATCCTTTTAATGCTGAATGTTTTTAGTACTGATGTTAAGGGACTGTACCTGAAAGTTTTCCTGTGCCCACCCGGCTCCCACGGACTCATGGTCCCACAGCCACTCAGACCCAAATGAACACAGAGAGGCTTATATTAATTACAAACTGTATGGCCTATTGTCTCAGTCTTCTGCTAGCTAGATCTTACATCTTTAATTAACCCATATCTATAAATCTATACTTTGCCACGTGGTTCATGGCATACCAGTATCTTTACATCTTGCTTCTCATGGCGGCGACTGGCAGCGTCCTCCTCTTCTGCCTTTCAACTTTCTCCTCTCTAGTTAGAACGTCCCACCTAACCCTATTCTGCCTCACCATTGGCAAAACAGCTTTATTTATCAACCAATCAGAGGCAAAATATCTTCTCAGCATACAAAAAGACATTCCCCATCACTTCCCCTTTCTTTCTAAACAAAAGGAAGGTTTTAACTTTAACCTAGTAAAATTACATATACCAAGCAAGATATGGCTGGCCAGAGAAAGGAATAGAAGGTAGGAGGAGACGGGAGCTCAGTTCCCTTTCAGGCTGAGGATTTTGCAGAGGTAAGAACTAGTGGCTGGCTGCTCTACTTTTCTGATCTTTCATCTTTGACCCTGATATCTGACTCTGGGTTTTTTATTAATAAGACCAAATAGAAGTCACATTATAAGGGACTGCAAAATGGGTGGTGTTTTCAGGGGAGGGTGGCTTTGCTAATAACCCTTTAGAATTCTGGAGTTAGCAATGCCTTCACAGAATTCATAGGTGACAATAAAACCACTACAAAAACAGGAACCTTGTTAGAGTAACTTGGGTTCAGATGGATCTGCTATTTAATTCCTGGACACAGAAAGTTAAGCAGTTGTAGGAGAAAAACTGCAGCATAACAAAGGCAAACAATCAGATGGAACAGCAAAGGTGTTTGAAATCAAAAGAAATTTATATATAAAATGGACATCAGTGTCTAAAGTAGACAATCACCTGGCATAAAGGGGAAGACAGGTTATCTGAGTAAAGTTATGCAGTATTTCACTATTTACTTCCTATTTTTGCTTAAATTTCCTGATTCTCCCATCACTTCTTGACGACCCTGTCCTCTCAGAAGACCTCAGTTTCATAACTTAGTGAAGGTCAAGAAAGAATCCGATACACTCACTGTTCATGGCTGCTTTTCACTCCCTCTGTGACAGTGCAAATTCCCCCATCAAAAGTATTTGTTTAAACTCTCAGATGCTGGAGAGCATCATTGCAATTGGGAAACTGGGACAAAGCCAGTCGAAATGAAAACAAATAGGCCTTGAGGGAGCCAATTAGATTTTAAGTTGGTAGTGTGATTAATGACAGAGAACGTGTTTCCAAAGACAGTGGCAGCATTTGGTTTTTGGCATGTGTCCTCATACGAGTGTCCTTGACACTCCTCCAGGTATTCTCTCCTTGGAGAGCTTTTAATTTGATTTTAATCAA
This sequence comes from Peromyscus melanophrys, assembly GCA_902168415.1. NCBI lineage: Eukaryota > Metazoa > Chordata > Mammalia > Rodentia > Cricetidae > Peromyscus > Peromyscus melanophrys. The sequence continues at coordinate 7,515 of CABHPR010139284.1, read as the reverse complement.
TAGATTAAAAAAGAGAGTGTCTTCCATTGGTAGGTTAGAAATAAAAGATGCAACCTTCATTCCACTCATGATACTACTCTGCCCTGAGTACGATGTCTTAGTTTTTTGAGGCCCTTCTATGGAGGGGAAGTGCCTCGGAGCTATATTTCTTCAAACATGTCACTCTATAATGTCTTCCAACACAGGATACCGGCATGCTAGTGAAGAAACCATCAGTTTCTCTCTCTTTTTGCTAATGACGAAACCATAACAATCACACTGGAGGAACCCTCTTGTTTGTCCCCAGAGGGCTCAGCTGAGGTGGTGAATGCTGGTCTTCACTTGACCCTGCACATCAATCAAAACATGGGAGCTCATTCTGAGCTGATGATTGAAGGTGGCTGTTGGCTGAGACTTCCACTGTGGCCAGCAGTTAGAGCATTTACATAGGATTTCTCAAAGTTTGTTTGTGTTTCTCATAAATCATTGACAAGGTTCCAAAAAAATGAATGTCCTGAAAGAACATCAGAATCATATAACATTGTGTTACCTAGCTCTGGGACTCACTTTGGATCATTTTGACCTTTTTCCTCATTTGGAGCTAACCATAAGTTCCATGCAAGTTTAAATTTTTGGAATACACACAGACACAGACATACAGGCATACATGTGCACACACACAGACAAACTATCTAAGTTTTCTTCTGTATCTATCTCATCTATCTATCTATCTATCTATCTATCATCTATCTATCTATCTATCTATCTATCTATCTATCTATCTATCATCTATTTATTATCTTTCAGTAAAAGCAAAACTCAGTCACATTATAACAGATGCATGTGCATAGGGCATATTGTAATATCCTTTTATATTTGTGTATAAGAGAGACTCTTTATATAAGCAAAATTTTAAGGGATATAAATCCCTCCTATAAACACACAAACATGCTCTTCTTCTAGAGAGCTTTAATTTATCTTGTAATAGAAAGGTTCCCACAGAATAGCAGAGTAGTTATGAATAAGTTGGCTTGTGTTCCTCCTTTTCTCTGGATCTTGGAACAGGAATGTCAAAATCCTTGCATATTAAGTAGGAAGGAGCAGGTATCATTTCTCTTTAATTCCAAAACATTTAGGTGAAAAGTACATGCCGAAGGGGCAGCACTGGGGAGCAGCGTCCGTGTGGAATCTTGTGTACCTGAGCAGCAGGCTCACAGACCGCATTGAGTTTCCCCAGAATGCACACACTGCGACTCTCATAGCCGGCACCTCACAATATGGCTATATTTGGAAATTAAGACGTCACACACACAAATATGTGTCTGTATTGTTTACAATATGCACACTGTGGTATTCCTTATATCAGCCTCTGAAAATTAATACACTGAACTGTGTGAACCTTAGGGGAGAATGACAATGTGAATTGCATGGGAGACAGAATTGGAGGCATTGGGCAAGAATTTAGACTGTGGCATTGTACATGTTTAACAGAAAGCTCCCTCAAATTATTTCACCTCCCATGATCTTTTTGCAAAGTTAAATTTATGTTCTCATTAAGTGTCATTCCAAAGGCCCCTCCCTTGAATCTTACTTTGACTATGCCAGTAGACTTGGATGTAGACACAGTGATGTTCACGGCTCTACTCCAGGAAATCAATACTTATCTGTCTGCTTTACCTCCTAGAGACACCCACTTGGTAACAAAGAAGACACATGAGCAGCTCAAGGAGGCTTGATTTGGGAATGTGTACAGGTATCTCAACAGATAGCTAAGCTAGAAAACCTCATCCATTGCCAGGTCTAGCAAGATCTATGATTATTATGTCTAGATGTGAAGTTGTCCACCTACAGGCTGGCCCAGACAAGGTAATGTGTAGGAGAACTGGATGTATCTCTAGTGCATCATTTGACACACTGAAGAATTATGGGACATGTGATCATAGCTGCATTCAGACTCAGAGATTTGTGGTGCACTCTTATACTTCTGGAAGAAAGTAAATTAGAGAGACCTCTAATACATACTTATACATATGTGTATGTGTAAATATGCTTATGTGTATGTATATATATATGAATTTAATACATATGCCATATATCACATATCATATGTATTATTTATATCACAAATATTACATATACTAATCACAAATATCATATACACTGTATATATTACATATATGTCACATATATCACATGCATACTTATAATGTTTTAATGAATAAATATTTTGTTTAAAAGGAGAATTTCCACGAGTTCTCATTGTCTTAGAAATATTCATTTCTATTTATATTTTTGGATATATTTTGAAAAATAAGCAATTTTTTATATGCCAAGTCAAAAGATTACAAACTTCAAACACACCACACACACACATACACACACACACACACACACACACACACACACACACACATTTAAAAGTAAGTTGGGGCAGAAACATTGATGAATGAATGAATCTTTGTAATGCAGACATTCATTAACTCTTTCATACTATTTCAATTATTTTGCTGCCCAGTACTCAAGACAGGGCCTCATACCTGCTCAGTTTTAACACTTTTGGGAGGCTATACCAGTATTCTACAAAATTAATTTTAGGCAGACTCCTTCAGAGGCCCTCAAGTGCTCCCATATTTCAGGCATAGTCTGTCCACTTAGTTATTCCTATTGACATAATTATTTATCACCTGGGAAGTCTCTCTTAGAAATGCTTAAGTTAGGCAGAGGCAGGTAGATCTCTGAGTTTGAGGCCAGCCTGGGCTGCAGAGTGAGTTCCAGGACAGCCACAGCTACACAGAAATCCTGTCTCAAAGAAAACAAATATTGTTGCTATTATTTTGCCGGGCGGTGGTGGTGCACGCCTTTAATCCCAGCACTCAGGAGGCAGAGCCAGGTGGATCTCTGTGAGTTCGAGGCCAGCCTGGGCTACCAAGTGAGTTCCAGGAAAGGCACAAAACTACACAGAGAAACCCTGTCTCGAAAAGCCAAAAAAAAAAAAAAATTAAGTTCTCAACTTTTGTAAAAATCTAGCATAGAACATATCTACCATGAATCTTCCAAATTTGATGCATTTGAATGATGCAGCCAGCTACCCAGTTCACAGCCTCCCAAATTCACAGTGAATACTCATGTGATGACGCTCACCAGCTAGTGATTTTCAGATTTACAAACGAGAAGCTGATCTACTGATAACGGCTTCAGACCAAGGACTTTGGCAGAATGAATTCATTCACTAAACATGACAGAGTGAAAAATTAAATGCTGATTTCACTTTTGCATTTTTGTGCTACCAAATGATGACAAATACTTTCAGGATTGCTCTACAGAATGCGACCTTTTAGAGTCTTATATGCCCTTTTCTCCTCAGGGTTAATAGACTCTAAAGTATGTTTTTATCCTTTTCTTTGATACTTGTGTAGCTCATCATCATAATTCCCGCCACCTTTTGATCTTCCTCGCATTGCAAGCCAGACACACCCAATCCTTCAGGCAGCTAAGTAGTGAGTGTGAGTTTGGAAACAAAAATAAAAAGATAAAAAATTCAGAGTGATTCATTGAGATGTGAAAACACTGGATCATGTTTGCTTTGGGGGTGTACTTTTGTCTTCTGTTCTGAATCCATGCCATATGCAAAGTTACTAAATTTAAAAATAATAATTAATCCAAGATGCGGTGACGAGTCACACAATCTATATGACAGTGGTCACCAAAACTAGAGAGACGTGAATGATACAGCTGGAGTCGATAAGCTAAAAAAAGAAATAAATATCGGAAATAAAACCTTTCCATATGAAATGTGCACACAAGCATATTTGACAAAAAAAAAAGTGTGTTTTTTGGAAAAAATTTTAAAATCAAACTTTAGTAATAAATGAGGATAGGAAACAAATATGAATGACATCTTAGAAAAATGTGGCTGCTTTTTCCACGAATCACTTGTCATTTGTCACCTTGTGCTTTGGAAGCATCATTTCATTCCAATAACAACAACAACAACAACAACAACAAAAAAAGAATTTTATGTAAACAACACAAATAATAGATCCAGGTTGTATGTGAGAGAGAAATACAGCATTATAAGACATGGGTGCATGACTAGTAGCTCTCCAAGTGAGCAGGATCACAGCATCTCTGTAACATCCACTTCTGTGTTTTGGTTTATGCGTAACCAGATATTTCGTGTTCATATGTGTTGTGCTGGCTAGTTTTATGTCCAACTGGCACAAGCTATAGTCATCTGAAAGAACGGAACCTCAATTGAGAAAATGCTTCCATAAAATCCACCTGCAAGACATTTTCTTAACTAATGATTGATGGGTGAGGGCCCAGCTCATTGTTAATGGTTCCATCCCTGGGCTGGTGGTCCTGGGTTCTATAAGGAAATAGGGTGAGCAAGCCAAGATGAGCAAGCCAGTAAGAAGCTCCCCTCTGTGGCCTCTTCATCCTCCAGCCATGTTTGGGTTCCTGCTCTGACTTCCTTTGATTTGAATAGTTTTGTGGAAGTGTAAGACAAATAAACCCTTTCCTCTCTAAGTTGCTTTGGACATAATATTTCAACACAGCAATAGGAATCCAAACTTAGACATGCATATTTTTGTTTGTGAGTACACAGGCAGGCACATGCAGAAGGTCTGCCTCAGATGTCATCCTTCAAAAGACCTCTAACTTATTATTATTTTTTTTTTTTGAGGCAAGATCTCTAGTTGACCAAACAAGCACACAAGGCTGGATGGCCAGGGAGGTTCCAAAGTCCAGCTGTCTTTGACTCCCCAGTGTAGCAGGAATCTTAAAGAGTCTTATTAATAAAATAAAACCTGAGCCAGGTATTGGTGTGAACACTGGAAGATCAGAGAAGCAGAACAAGCCACAGCTACCTCACCTCTCCGGATCCTCAGCTGATCTTGTTTCCTCAGACCTCCTGGAGGCCTCTGAGTCCTCATCCAGAATGGTTCTCAGCTGAACTGCTGCTCAAAAGCCTGAATGCTTAACCAGCCAAATGCTTCTAGTTCCTGGTCCTCATGCCTTATATACCTTTCTGCTTTCTACCACCACTCCCTGGGATTAAAGGTTCACTTTCTGGGATTAAAGGCATGTGTCACCATGCCTGGCCGTTTCCAATGTGGCCTTGAACTCACAGAGATCCAGAGGGATTTCTACCTTTGGAGTGCTAGGATTAAAGGTGTGAGTGCCACCATTTTCTAGCCTTTGTATCTAGTGGCTGTTCTGTCTCTGACCCCAGATAAGTTTATTAGGGTGTACAATATTTTGGGGAACACAATACCACCACATCCCAGTGCTGATTTTTTATACCTGGCATTGTTATGTGTGAGCGAAAGATCAAAAAGGGTCCTTATTATTGCACAATTAGCACTTTACTGACTGAACTGTTTCCCCAGACTTTCTTTACCAGTTTTTATAAGTTGTACAGGACACTTTAAAGTAATTTAAAAACAAAAGAAATACTGATATTCACCACCGATTGCCTAATATGGACCTTTTATACTTTAACCAAGTAAAACCTGGGAAAAGAATTCATCACAACATTGCAAATGAATGTGACTTTTTTTTTTGTAAAATCAGTAGACTGAACCTCCAAGTGCATTTTAAATTCACCCCACTGCAATTTCAATAATATTTTAAGTGCTGGACAATTATAATTCTCTTTTAAATCTTTTGACTTTGTGCAAAGGGAATATTAAGTGAAACTGCAGATAGGTCTCCAAATTGGATTACCCTTTATTCTGCTCTTCAGACCAAAACCAAGAAGCCCTGTGCTTGTCAATCAGAATAATAAATGATTATGAGGATATTTTAACAAATAAGAGGATAGGAAACAATTTGCCTTTCCAAGGACTAGAAAGTATGCAAATGTATTCCAACTGCCCTTTTATTGCAGAAATCCAAAGACCAAGATGAAGCAGAGAAGGAACTGGAGGTACAGTATTATTTCAAATCAAGAGTGTGCACTAAAGCCCTTTATGTCCATTTTTGTGTGATGGTCTATCAGTTGCCTCATGGCCAGTTTTTTTTTCACAAAGGTACAAGAGGGAATATTGAGGGGTTGTTGATGGATGCCAGAATCTCTGGTGTAAAAGACTTTTGAGTCTGGGAACACTTTATTCTTATTTTCAACCACTGTGATTTTGTGAGTAAACATAGGACCAGTTCTTAGTCATTGTTACTTGATGTAGAGCAGACTAAGGGGTACTTTGGCCTGAAGTTATAGTCTTTTTATAGGCTACTGTTCTATTACACATTACTCTGGCTTACTCCTTATAAGTTACCAGAGACTCACTGAATTCTAGTTCTGGGAGAAGTGAACACAGTATTTTACACTTTTCTTTGTGAACTGGAGGAGTGAGTTGGTTTTCTTCAGTGGCAGGCATTGTTTCACAGCTGTTCACAGTATGCTATTATTTCTTTCCAACTGCATGAGCTCAATGAGAGTGGGGAGCTTTGTCTCCAACACACTAGTCATAGAGCAATGCTCAACCAAGAGAAAGTATTCAGCACATTCTTGTTGAATTACTACATAATCTGAACTACTGAATAATAGAGCTAACAATATTCATCTAAATAACATAGGTCAGAAGAATAAACACAAGTTGATTCCTTAAGACTTCCAGTCTTACAGGTTTTTGCAAAGTTATCTAAGGTTACTGAAATGAAGAGAAGGATTTATATATTTTACTGTACCATTTTAGGGAGAAAGAAATAATAAAAATATTAAATGATGGGGATATTATATAAGCCGATATAATTGAAAAATGTATGTGATTGGATGAATTTGAAGTAAAAAAATGATATGTTTAAATGTTTGGTCTACAAGAATCAAAGTTTCCAGGAAGATTTGTAATTTTTTTCTTATGATGATATGTTCTTGATCAAGGGAGAGAATAGGAATTATAATAAAGTTGTTATGGTACGGCATTAAGTTGTGGGTAATCTAGTATTAAGAATACTTAGCAGATAATTTTTTCACAGGGAAATAAACTGGTATTAATAGATATTTATTTATTTATTTATTTATTCATTTATTTATTTATTTTTTGGTTTTTCGAGGCAGGGTTTCTCTGTGTAGCTTTGCACCTTTCCTGGAACTCACTTGGTAGTCCAGGCTGGCCTTGAACTCACAGAGATCCTCCTGGCTCTGCCTCCCGAGTGCTGGGATTAAAGGCGTGCGCCACCACCGCCCAGCAGATATTTAGCAATATAAAAATAGGCATTGTGTCTGAGTAAAACTCAGATGATTCATGTATTTCAGATTCACTCTTGAGAAGTGTACAACCTCAGTCATCTTAGCCCAAAAGATCATTCTCCTGGGACCTATCAAATGATCAGGTGATTTTTTCCCCTCTGGGTTGTTACTAGTTCTATATTTTCAAAATGTCATCTCAATATATGAAATAATCATTTTTGCACCGTTAATATGTTATTTAGCAGGAAACTTCTCAGAAAAAGAAAAGACTCACACACATGCACACACACACACACTCACACACACACACACACACACACAGAGAGAGAGAGAGAGAGAGA
>CABHPR010139282.1:5142-48077 GCA_902168415.1 Peromyscus melanophrys | reverse complement strand
GTGTGTGTGTGTGTGTGTGTGTGTGTGTGTGTGTGTGTGTGTGTGTGCTATGTGCACATGAGCGTGTGACTGTGTGTACACACGAGCAAGCATGGAGAAGCCGGAGGGGAAAATTGGATGTCTTCCTCTACAGCTTTCTACCTTATTGCTTCTCTCACTAAATGAGAAGCTGTTCTTTGAGGTGGGCTGGGTAGCCAGTGAGCTGCTGGGATTCAGCTCTTTCTGCTCCTCAGTGCTGGGATAGGGGATATGCAGCTATGCCTTGTTTTTTGTATATACTTAGGTCCTCAAGCTTTTCACAACAAGTGCTATTACCTCCCTAGTCCTCTCTCCAGTCCATGCTACCTTTTTTTTAGTCTCTGCTCCTGGTCCGCAGGATATTCCTGCCCGTATTCTGGGTTGTTTTTCTTTCTTCAGTTAGTTTTCTGAAAACAATCTTCCAGGCACACCCAGAGGTATGTTTCCATGGTGATTCTAAATCCAGTCAAGTTGACAAGATGAACCATAGCAAGCCTCATCTAAAGCATCATCAGAAAGAAAGATCATAATGAGCTGTGAGCTCCAGAGAAATCACAGATATACAAATTCTAACTGCAGCATGGGAGCTCTGAGCCAAATTGATGGAGAGAAATCTCTGATGCTATCCCTGTTTGCATACTCCCGAGAGTGGCCTCCCTGCCCAAATCTCTGTAGTGAAAAGCAGTAAAGAATGAGTTTTTTGTTCTGGAAGGTCTGTCACATACTGACTTCTGCCTTCCTTGGGGTTATCTGTTCTGATATCCACCAGAGTGAACATAGTCATTTAAAATCTCCTCACAACACTTGATGGCTTCCACTGTGACAGTCTATGGACAGTGCAGAAGGTTGCCTGGGGATATTCAGGTCAAGAAAGGCAAGCAGACATCCTTCAGTTAACACAGAGCTGAGTCAAAGGAAGGATCCAGAAAGATAAATTGTTCTGAGGTCAAAAACTTGTGAGTGTGGTTTAAATAAAGTCTTACAAAATGGTTAAACACTGCTCCAACCGTTGTGGCTGGAAGGAAGAAGTGATATGCTACAACCACTATGGCTGCATCATATGGCAGCATTTAATGTGTATAGTAGAGAGGGGTGATGGGATGCCATGTCAACTTTCTTATTTTTCCATTTTATGTTTTTATGATTCTAAGACAAAGTTTCAAGCATGCCAAACTAAACTTGAACTCATTAAGTACTCTAAAGTGACTTTGAACTTCTGATGCCCATGCCTTCACCTCCGCGGTGGTCCCTGTCTCCAGCCCACAGGATAGGTGCTGCTATGTTCAAGGTGGGTATTCTTTCTTCAGATAAACCTCCCTGGAAACAACATCAGAGGTACACTCAGAGGTGGGGTTGCAGGTGGGCACCACCACATGCATGTAAGACAAGCAACAGAGCCATATGCCCACTCTCACAATAACGTGTATAAACACAAAATCTAACATGAGTGCCTTTAAATTGTGCTTCCCATGAATTTATTTATTTAAAATAGTAAAAGGACTCCTCCTAAGGACGTTACTATAATAGAAGTGCATGCGCCATGAAGTGTTCTGTATTCTCAGACTCGGTTTTATTCCCAACCAACTTGCTTTGCTGCTCTGCCGTTGATAATTTATTAAGTAATTACCTTCTCTCCAATCCTAGAGAATGTTCTAAAAGTTAATGAATTTATGCAAAGACCAAAGATGGAAACCTGTGGGAAGTGAAAATAAAAATTAGGCGAAGTCTAAAAATAGAAAATATGTTGTGGCTTATTTAGAAAATGTCAGTTTGTATCACAGGGAAATGTCCATAGTAACATTATATTTAAAAATGGACACTCACAACTGGAAAGTAATGGAAGGCACAAAAATGTACCAAGACTGAAAATAGAAATAACCTTCTTATTGGATAATGTCAATTTTTATCTACTTGAATTTCTCATGCACAGAAAATTATGTTTTCCTGGGCAAATTGTGTTTCAAAAATAACTTGGTGTCATTTGAATCCACATCACATAAAATAATGTCTGTTGAAGCATTTCCCCTTCAGCATAATTGTTTATCATTAATTGTATTGTCCAAATGGATCTACTGATAAGTTAAAATTTGATATCATCACATCAGATTATCCTATCATCTAAAATAAAGTTTTAAATAAAAACACAACCAAATCTTACACTTTCTGGTTAGAAAATAATAATGGAAAGACTATGAAACAGAAGTAAATTAAACAAACAAATGACATTCGAGGATCTGAAGTCTCTATTTTTATCTTGGGCAAGGCTAGATCTTCATTCTTAGAATTGATTCTGAAATTAAAAGGCCAGGAAAAAGTCCTATTTCCCTAAGAATCATGGGCCACTCTGGAGATTTTCTTTCTATTCAGTTGAAAGTATGGGCTTCATCCTGTCAGGGGAGGTACCTACCTTGAAGATGCTGCACTGCACAGAGAAGTCTACCATGGACACAGGGTATCATGGGTCTTGGAGGAAAGAGATACTAAGGGGAAGCATGAGCATCCCCTTCATGCTTTTGATACATTTTACATCTTTACACTTCCAAGGAGCCAATGAACTCGGGAACCAGAACACCAGAGGATGGGTGACATTTAACAACTGTAAATTATACACAAAAATTACTCTGCTATTCCTTTCTTCTATTACAAAATTACATAGGATCAGGATGCTTAATTCTCAAGACAAAAATATTATTTAAATCAACAAATGTGATTTTAAGTAAATAATTACCTTCATAATTACTTTGAAAAAAAAAAACAACTAAGGATTGAACATGGAAAAGGAGTGAGGTCTCCAAATGTAGGTGAAAATGTTGACTGTCCTGAGAACGGCTGTCACACTTGCTCCTCTGTGCTCAACAAGGGGCAGTGTGTGTACAGGAGAAGAGAGACGAGGCCTAGAGTGATAGCTGAGAACCTCAGATCTAAGAGCTACAGTCTAAGTGCAGTTCAAAACAAAGAGACACACCCAAGGGCTGGGGATGTAACTTTGTGCTGAAATGCTTCCTAGCATGCACAAGGGCCTGGAACTACCTTAAATAATTAATAAAGGTATTAAAAAAAAAAGATGTGCACATCCATGTTAAAGCTTTCTTGTAACAATGGAAGCATGGATGGTGCTTGGTCCCATGTGGGTTCTGGCTGCAGGTTGGTTACATGTATTCTTATCTCATAAAGTGGCTTATGTTATAATGTTAAAGTGGCAAGAGAGAGTCATGCCATACAACAGGGCTCACATGGGAGGTTTATGGGGGAGGGGGAGGCAGAGAAAGACCCATCTCTGGGGAGGACACCAAAGGAAGAGAAAGAAACAGGAGGTGGGTGAGGCCCGCCTTTTATAAGAGAATAGCAAATGCGCACAGGGGATGCTCTTAGTGGCTGCAGTGGAGGACAGATCCTGTCAGGAACCTAAGGACAGGCCACTAAAGATGCCTAAATGCTAACAACTTGTAACATATAAACCAATAAGGCTTTGTACTGATCATTTAAGGAAACAGGAAACAGTAATGGTTTCTGAGGGGAACCTCATCCTTGGGATATTCAGATAAAATCCAACCAAATGTGAGCACATAACTCAAAATTAGAACTCACATATGAAATAGGATGACACACATGGGAAATTAATAAAGTTTAGAAACAGAATGGTAACAGTAAGTTGTTTATAAAAGTGCAAGTATTAAAAATGATATACACCAGACTATAGAGGGAAGGGTACTGTGGTGGTTTGAACGAAAATGGCCCTCATAGCCTCATAAGGAGCAGCACTGTTGGGAGGTGTGGCTTTGTTAGAGTAAGTGTGGCCTTACTGGAGAAAGTACATCTCTGGGGGCAGGCTTTGTGGTTTCAGATGCTCAAGCCAGGCCCAGTGTCTCACTCTTTTCCTGCCGCCTGCCCATCCAGATGTAGAACTCTCAGCCCCTCTCCAGCACCATGTCTGCCTGCATGCCACCATGCTTCCTGTTATGATGATAATGGACTAAACCTGTGAACTGTAAGCCAGCCACAATGAAATATATATATTTTTAAATAAAAGTTGCCATGGTCAGGGTATATCTTCACAGCAATAGAAACCATAACTAAGATAGGTACACAATTTTCCTAAATTCTAAAAGCTCTACAGAATCTTTTCCCTAAGTATAAACTGGGTTGAGTTTTCAAACATTCTTCTCCTTCTCATGTTTTATTTCTGAGTTGTGCATGCTCTGATATTTTATTCACTGAAATAGTATAAAAACTCAGCATGTATCCAGAGTAGGTTAGACCTATGAAGAGAAAAATAGTTGTTGATAGTGTTCCAGGACTGATCTAGAGAACAACACACTAATAGTGAGTTGAAGTTTTGAAAGTCCCAGGAAGCCTCTGTTAGACTCAGAGAGGGAAGGGGAAGGGGGTCGCCTATATGAATAAGGGAGCAGTGGAATGAAATTGAAGTATTTGAGACTGAAGAAAACATAAACCATCGGATTTTTAAAACAAAGCACAAACCCAGAAAAACTGAAACACACACACACACACACACACACACACACACACACACACACACTAAAGTTAGAGGGATGGTTCAGTAGTAAAGATGAATGTTGCTTTTACAGAGGACTTGTGTTCCATTTCCAGCACACATGGTAGCACACAATCATCTATAACTTCAATTCCAGAGGATCCAACATCCTCTTCTGCCACCAACGTGCACTGCACATACTTCATACACATACATACATGCAAGCAAACACACAAAGCCCTGACACACACACACACACACACACACACACACACACACACACACACACAAATAATAAAAAAATAGAAATGACCAAACCAAGATCTTAAAGCCCACTAAAGGCAAAAAAAAAAAAAAAAAACCACAGATTGGACATAAATATATAAGAAAATTATGACTAAATAGAATAAAATACATTTATAAATTAAAAGTATTTTATAAAATAAAAAATATAGAATAAACTATATTCTGACTCTTTAGTAGCAACGAAGTGACCTAGAAAGAGTGAGTCAACATCTTTTAACAGAATGTGCTCACCTGTGATGCAATAGCTGGAAAAAAGGAAGGTGAAAGTTGAAGGTCAGCTGGCTCACACTTGTGAGTTATGATGCCCGGTATCAACCAGCAGAATCTCGTCTTTGGAGACCAGCCTGGGATACACAGTGAGACTATGTCTCAGAAAAGACAGCAAGAAGGAGGAAGAGCATGATAGAATGGAATGGGAGATAGGAGCAGGGAAGGGAAAACGTTGGAAATGATGATGTGAGGATAGCGAGGAGAAAGAGGGACATTGCCATCAGTCTGTTTTTGTTAAGTTAACCTCCAACCTCTCAAGAAAGACTACCCTACCCTGAGCATGACTACTGCACAGAGAAAGAATGGCATCAAATACAAGAAGAATTTTCTTTTCTTTCCTTTTTTTTCCTGCTAGACAGGTTTTTTTTCTGTGTATGCCTGATTGTCCTGGTACACATTCTGTAGACCAAGCTGGCCATGAACTCACCGAGATTTGCCTGCCTCTACCTCCTGAGTGCTGGGATTAAAGGCATGTGTCACCACCGCCCTGCTTAAAAGAATTTTTTTGAAGAAAAATAGCATACATTATGAAAGCAATTGATCAAAATTTATATTTCGTAATCTTCCTTCATTGTTTGGGACTAGGGTAAAGGTGATGAGTTTTTGTAGATTTTAGAATGTTCATGAACAATATTCAAGATTTATAGAATAATATAACCTCAGCTAGAACCCAGGATTTAAAAACTAACAGCAGTAAAGATAAATTTCCAGAACAAAACTTGATTAGACAATAATTCCAGTAGCAGAAACTAAAATTTTTATATTTATTACTTAAAGAGTTATATAGTAAATTGCATCATTGAATTAACACAATGTTCAGTGACTGAAAACAATGTAGATCAGTATAGTTATGTGCTGAGGTGGATATAAGTAGGGAGACTTCCTGACCTCTTTTCCCCCTGATGGCTCTTGATTCCAATTTTGGCAGCTCTACACAGAACTCATGACTGTAGGGTGCAGCTCTCTCAGGATGATAACTCCATGTTCTTTGATGTACCATGCACCCTAAAAGAAACCTGCTGGATCCCGAGATTGCTTTGCTTACATGTAAGAAATGTTGTACCGTTTTCACAGAGCAGAGTCTATAGATTCACTTAACGGGAATATCTGCATTGCTCTGTGTGCTCCTAGAAGTCACACAAACTTAAGGTTGTTTCCCTATCCTTTCAAACCTTTGGAATTTAAATTTAAATTTTAGCATATTCGTAGGGATAATATATCATTTTGTCATCACATTTTTGTCTGATACTAAATGATTTTATTTTGTTTTAAACTATTGGATTTTAATTTTGATAAATTGGTTTTCTTGTTATTTTTTCTTTTATAGTCTTGTCTTTCTTTGCCTGCAGATGTATTACTGTGTACATGTACTGATCAATTTCCTGTATCAGAAAACTAAAATAGTATTCACTAGCAAATCTTTAGTAGTGCATAATATATTATTGTTGGCAGCAGGTGTGTACTGTTTTGTTAATCACAGAGTAAATCCATGGATGATATCACATGCTAGAGACTCAGGTGTTGGCTGAACTAGACTGAAGGATGAGCATGGACTGGGGCTGATTTCCATTTGACTTTAATATGGAGAGCCATATTCAACCATACACGTGTCTACTCAGAAACCTGACTCTATTCCTAATTGGATCATTCTCTCACCTAGGTGCATAAAATTGAGAATTATCTAGCACATTTCAAAACTCTAATTAAAGACTTTCTTTCTGGCTTTCAGAAATAATGACCAATTTATCATGGAAAGTTTTACAAGGTGTCATAATATCCATGTCTGCCAGTGAGACACTGTAACTTCCCGAAGTCCTGTCCTCTCATCAGAGAAATGAAGACAGTCCTTGCCTTGAAGGGTCTGGTTGAAATTTGGATCACATAATAATGTACAAGTGGCCACTGTACTCAGCACAGAATAATTGTTTAAATAGATACACCCTTTCTACTCTCCAACACACACAATAGACAAACATTTCACTCCTTAGTCCTTTTGCAGCACCTGAATTGAACAACAAAATAATTTGTTTTCTTAAGGGTTCAATTTTCTGAATGGAAGTTGAAGCATGTTAATAGATTCTTATCTGTCAATGCAAAAGGCCCTGAGCTGAAACATACGGGTATTTTTCCCCTGGAAGTCTCAGGTAGAGGAGTCTGAGTAAAATTAATTCATCATGTGGTTGTGACTCCTTTATAACCACACAAATATCACAGTGAGAAAGTCATTACAAGACAAGTAGTAATCTTTTGTTTTAGAGTTGTCTCTATTTTTAAAACTTCAGTACACCACCTGACCATGCTCTCTAGATTTGTTCAGTGTACTTGACCTTTCAGCAGAGGAGAGGCCCTGTTTTCCTGGTATTATTCCTCCGAGCCTTGTCTATCCGCCATGATTCTTTTCACTCTGCAGATCTCAGGAAAGAGCTTGTCATTAAATTCTTTTTGAAATCATAACTGGTTCCACTTTTCTTCCTAATGATGCCTTCTGGTCACTCTGTTCTTTTCCAGCTTTTCCTACTTAACAACTGTGTGTGTGTGTGTGTGTGTGTGTGTGTGTGTGTGTGTGTGTGTGTATGTGTAACCGTGAGTGTGCAGATGTTCAGGTGTGTATACATAACAAAGGCAGCAAAGGAGAATTAAGCCAATGGGAACCTTTTGTGTTTCTGTTCTGCATAAACACATCTCAAGCTTTCTGAAACAATAGTAAAAATTATGTAGCTTCACACGTATGGCTTTAGATCCTTTTTACCTCCTCAAGTAGAGATCAGCATAATTTGGCTTTACCCATTACTAAACTGGGAAAAATAAACTAACCTACTTCTGTATCTGCTCTGCCTCTCACCATTTCTTCTTTTATCATCCCATCTAGTGCTTACACGCTAGAGTTACTATGTCAAAGATTCAGCACAAAGGAAGATACAATTCCCCCCCCCGTGAATTTTGTTTTAATTATCATATTTCTCAACTCTGTAAGGTCACAAAAAAATAAGACTACAGTTGAAGGAGAGTAGATAGATGCTAGCAAGCATCTGTGGATTTTATCCTGTTGTCAGGTATGGTCTCCTCCCCCAGCAGAATTCTCCCTACCAGCTGCTAAAGGAATAGTCATGATGCTAAGGCCTGGACTGTGAGGTATCAGCTTCATCACAGTGCACCCAACACACTAAGACTCCTATAGAAATGACAGACTGCCTACTTCCTCCTTGAAAGTAGAGTCCCTTCTCGTTTCCCTGGCATCTCCCTTGATATCACTTGAGATATCTGTGGCTCTTTGGTCACCTTCATACTGTGAGATCTTTAAATGTCACTTGTTGCAAGATGTGTTTAGAACTCTGCTCTGACACATACATGCATTTTCAATATGGAAAATGATACAATCTTAGGAAAGAATTCCTTGTACAGCAATGATAGTGTTCAGTGAAAATCAACACAACTTCTAACTACAGCCTCCTCTAGAGATTGCCTTCCTTGTTCTCAGAAAACTCAAAATGCATTTAGGTTGATCCACAACAGAAAATAATTCCGTGTGCTTGCCTCTCCTTGGTTGCTCTGCTTATATCTGTAGAATCCCATGTATTCATACACTGAGAACTTATGAACAGCCAGGTAAATATGTATGAACCTAAGATCTTGCTAAATAGGAAAAGAAAGAGCAGAGGAGGAGAGGATTATCTCTTGAGATGTTATTGGGAAACAGATTATGTTTTAAAGAGGATTTAATGAAGAAGGTCTGAGGAGGACAAGTGTAGAGAGTCCAAATGGATAGTCAAAGTTCTAGGAAGTAGCAGTTGAAAGACCCTCTCTTGGAAGGGTCAAGCAGATTGAATAAGTATTCAAGTTCAAGCTCAGATGCCATGCTAAAGAGAAGTTCTCAAAATGTAAGCAACAAAAGAGAACAGTGAGAAGATTGTCCCTAAACTCTCTTAATTACCACCTGGCTCCCCAATGTCTGTTATTGGCTTAAGTCAACTAAACATCAGAACATTAGAGGAGCACAAATTAAGTGTCTCAGATAGAATACCCAGCTCCAGTATCAGGCACACAGGAGAGAAGAAGGCTAGGGGTGTATGGAGAATGGTGAAAAGAAGGTCAAAGCTGTGTGCCTGGTGAACCATACAGTTGACTGATAAAAGCCAAATCAAAGCAGATGTTTGTAATTTCAGGGGCAAGAACTCAGGGTTTTTTTGTTTGTTTTATTTTGTTTTGTTTTTTAAGATTCACTTTATTATGTACACAGGCCAGAAGAGGACACCAGATCTCATTACAGATGGTTGTGAGCCACCATGTGGTTGGTGGGAATTGAACTCAGGACCTCTGGAAGTACAACCAGTGCTCTTAACCACTGAGCCATCTCTCCAGGCCCCAGTTTGAATTGGGGTGAGATAAAATTTTGAAAGCTCAGAATAAGTTAATCATAAAATATTTTGAAACCAAAAGACAGAAATGAAGTGTCCTCCCACTCTTACTGAGTGTAACATATTCATCCTGATACGCAAGGAGAGAGTTGAGAAGGGTACTTTGAACCACATGAGAGGAGTCATAACCATCTGTCCATCTGTCACATGAAAATTTAATGTTGTGTTTTCACTTGATGTAGTAAATGGAATGGAATTTTGGAAGGTCTTAGAAATGAATGATTTTGCATGTGTGGAGTGGTGAACTATTATATCCAGCCTCTAAGATGTCTCCTCACATTCTGGCCACTCAGTATTATTCCTCCCCACAGTATCTCCAACTTGGATGGAGTATGCATGAAGCAGTGATATGCCACTTCTGACATTGCACTATGAAGATCAGAGATTTTCTATTGGCATTTCTCTTTCACTGGGTTCACTAACCATGGAGAAATTTAACTATTATGCCATATGCAGTGTGTAGAAAATTTGGTGAGTTGATATTTATGACCAAAGCTATGTGAGTATACCTAGAAGTAAATTCTCAGGGCCAGCTACATCTTCGATCATTATAGATATAAATTATTCCTTGAATGCACCTTCAGGAAGGGCCCGGATCCAGAATCATGCTGGTATTGCATTGTTAGACTTATGGCCACTGGAACTGAGAGACATGACACATTGATTATTTCAAGTTATGGAGTCATAGGATGACTTGCTATGAAGTAACTAATAATTTGTATGTGCAAATAAGTGCATCCTCATATAACCGAAACAATAAGTTTCATCTGTCCTCCAGCACAAGTGATTTAAAATAAGCTCTTGGAATTTAAGGAAGTCATTTACAGCTAAATGAGATCTGTGTCTTTCATGAACGGGTCCACAATGTGTCACTTGTGGCATAAAGAACAAAATTCAAAACCTTGTAACACATGAAGAGATAGAGTATTTAATCCACATTCAGAGTCATCCCAAGATGGTCCAGATATTACAATGGTCAAGGTAGGATTTCTGAGTCTTATCACTCCTATAGTCATAAAGGTATAAAAAGAACTTGCTTATAATGCATGTAAAAGTATTATTTTTAGAATTAAATAACAATAGAAGAAATAACAAATAGAGGAAATAACAAAATTGAAGCTAGAACTGGCAAGGTGGCATAGTGGTTAAGAGCACTGACTACTCTTCCAGAGGACTTAGGTGTAGTAGATAGCTGTTCCAGATTTGACCTGGAAGTACTACCCCCATTGAGGCTTCTGGTAACTGTCATGCCTGCCTACGGCCTGCCCTAGAGGGAGCCTTAAGACCTGGGATCCTGATATGCTGCTCTCTTGGTTCCTGGTAATCCTGGATGATGGATGGTAGACCAAGTAGAGTTCTCCAGAGAACACCACTGGACTGCACTTCACCTCCCCTAGACCCTGTAACCTATCCCTTTACTTGTTGTAAGTAAAACCACCAAATAAACCTCCCTTTTAACTACGTGGAGATGCCTTAATACTTCCACCAATATCTGGTGCCCAATGTGGGGCACAAACCTATGACCCTGAGATTAAGAGTCTCATGCTCTACCAACTGAGCTAGCCAGACTGGTACCAGGAGTGGGGTTACACCTAAGTTTTGTTCCCAGCACCCACATGGCAGGCCACAACCATCTGTAACTTCAGTTACAAGCTCCAGTCAGCTATTCTGGCCTCTGTAGGCAATGCATGCATGTGCTACATGTATATAAATGCAGATAAAATATTCATACAAATAAAACTTCTAAAATACTAATATTTTTTAAAGTTAAGTTGAAATGTGAGGAAAAAACTTAATTTGATATTATAAATAATATAATATGTACTTAGCAGTTAATCAAATATGTCATTAGAGTTGATCTACTAAAGACAACTTCAAAAATTCTTATTTGAAATATGTGGAAATGGTGTTAAACTTTGAACTGAGCACTGAGGACCTATGTGTCCACAGCTCAAGTTTTAACATTGCAACTAGCATCTCAGAAGGAGAAATATTTGAAATGGGATGAATATTTTCAACAATGACATGTACACCTTTTCTGCATGGTCCAGAGTCTAGTCTATAGCAGTTATGGATTATGTTTTGAGTGAGTGAGTTAGTATATAACAAATAAAAGCAGAAGAGCAAATAGCAAGTGCAGATAAAGAAGCAGCACATAGCACAGCATCATAAAACCGACCTCTTCAAAGATCCAGCAATGATGGCCAAGTTAACTTGTGAAAGAGCAGACAAAGGTAGCACTATCAAATCTGGGACTAAGAACCATCCCGCAGAACTCAACTGGGGAAGCTGAGGCAGTCAGCTGTGTTCTTGACTGAACCTTCCCTTCAGGAATGATGAACTGTCAACTTTCTGTGTGCACTGCAGGCATTTTTAGACCACTGGATAAACAACAATAACAATGTCTATTGAGAATGGCTTACCTTCTAGATATTCTCATGAAGAATGTTAATATTCACAGCTACTGGCTGTTTTTCAAACTCTGTCTATATAAGAGCGAGGGGGCCAACTTGACCCAAGACGGAGATTTGAGAGGAGATACGTGGGTGCTTCCTTACTGTTGATATCTTCTTTCAACCAGCTTAAAGAGTACATGACAATTTATCTACATAAATTATATTGCCACATCATACCAAATTTGAGAATTATGGAGTTTTCAGTTTCTGGAAACAGGATGCATATAACAAGCAAAATCTCAGGGTGGAGACTATGTCCTAGTGGGTCAAGTGCTTGTCACTCAAACATGAGGTCTTGAGGTTGACACCAGTGTTCACTTATGACGATGGGAGGAGTGAGGTGTTCTCTGCTGTTACCCCAGCACTACGGGGGTTGAAAACAGTAGAACCCTGGGGGCTCGCGAGGCAGTCAGAATACCCTAAGGAAATGGTGAGCCCCTGGTTCAGTGATAGATCCTGAGTCAAAGTAAGTTGGAGAGAGCTAGAGGAGGATATCTGAAGATGACCTCTGGTGCACACACACACACACACACACACACACACACACACACACACACACAGAGCAGAAAAAGGAACATGTGTATACATCACACGCAGAAATACACGAATAAAATTAAAACATTAACTTCATTGAAATGTATTATAACCACACTGCAAAACAGCATAGAACAGTAAAGGTAATGCTGCAGAGTCATGGTACAGTGGTGGGGAATACAGGTACCTGAATATTTTGCCATCTAAAGCAATATAAAAATAAGTGCAAAATCCTAGAAGAAATGCAATATATAATATGCCAACCTAAAATTAATTCATTCCACTAGACTTTGTATTGAATGATTAAGCCAAATAGGACATTTTTAATCAAGGAAAACTAAGAATTCATCAGCAAGCAGCTGGTTCACATACTGAAGGCAGGCTGCGGATACAGGTATTAAATGAAGGGGGGTGTTCAGATAACACTGAAGAGCACCAAGAAGAGTCAGCATAAAGACAACTGATAAGGCAGTTTTGCTTTTGTGAGCCTTAACATATGGAAGGTCATCTAAGGCAAGCATCCAACCTTACAGTTGTAGAGGTGTCCTGTACAATAACTGTAGTTCAGTGTCTCAGGAATGGGAAAATTATCACATATGAGGATTTTCTTAATGTATAGTAATAAAACATTAGTGAAAGTCATGTGGGTAAAGTTAAGAATGTATTTTGATCCCTATAGTGAGCACAGAAAGATTGTAGAGCTACCATTAAAAGACATTTCATGACTGTGTTTGATTACAGTAGTCCACCCCATCACTTCTCTTTATTCATGGGCTGTGCCATAGGCTAGTGGCCTACCTGTCTCTCAGCAGTGACACCAGCCTGTCACTAGAGCTGCTTGGTTTCAGTCTTCTGACTCCGAAAGATAACTGAAGATTATAAAATGCTTTTGAAAACATGGAGAATGATGGAGGAAATAGGCATGGAGATCCATCACTCCTCAGAGGTAACAGGTCAAAGAGAAGGAAGTTTCCAAAGCAATGAAAAGCTGTGCCTACAGAAGGCACATTGCTAATGAGGAAAAGTAATCCTGCTACCCTAGAATATTGCTGACTCTCTATTCTATACCTGTGTGTGTAGAGCTTGCTCCCACAAGTCTGAAAGAAGCCAGACAGCAAGGTACTGTAATGACAGAGCTAGCTGCAGAGGGGAGGGCTTGCAATGGAGGAAAGAGAGAAAGGAGCATTCTCCTTTGAGGGTGAAGGACTCCATTGCTCTCTGAGGAACATTGTGCAAGGTTGGAGAAGGGGAATGTGCCTGGCAACTTGTCATGTTAGCACATATGGGTAATCCCATTGCTCAGGATCCAAAGCAGGAGAAACATGAGTTCCAGGCTAACCTGTGCAAGATGAATTGCTAACTGGTCTTTTTAATAAAAAACCTTGAGTCAGATATTGGGTTAAAATCAGAGAGACCAGAAGAGCAGAAAGAAGCCAGCCACATTCTTACCACTTGGAAATCCTCATCCAAAGAGACCTACTTCCTATATACCCATGCCTATATGTCTTTCTGTTCTGCATCTCACTTCTCCTCTCCACCCAGCTACATCACTTCTGTCAGTCTGTAACAGACCTCCAGACCTCTATGGTTAGTGCTGGGATTAAAGTTGTGTGCCACCATGCCTGGCTCTGTTCCCCAGTGTGCCCTTGAACTCACAGAGATCCAGATGGATCTCTGCCTCCTGAATGCTAAGATTAAAGGCATGTGCTACCGTTGCCTGACTTCTGTGTTTAATATAGTGACTGGCTTTTTCCTCTGATCATCAGATAAGCTTTGTTAGGGTGCACAATATATTGGGGTGTATAATATATCACCACAATCCTGTGAGCAAGACTTTGTATAAAAATAAAACAAATGAAAGGAATTGTCTGTGTCTAAAATTAAAAACTGCCTAGCAGTCTCTAACTTCATGAAGCATTCTATGGTTTAGCTACTTACAGAAAGCATTGAAGAGCAGCAAAATACCAGAATGTTTATACTATTGTAATCAAAATTCTATTTTTTATTTTTAACATGGTTATACTAGTACATCATAATTATGCATAATAGTGGATTTGGATTTCATTATGATATCTTTATACATTTACAGGATGTATGTCCATAATACCCACACCATGACCCTTGCATTTCTTTCATGCCCTCTGATTCCCTTCTTTTCCACTGGTTACTAGCTTCCCTTCTATGTCTATATTATATCTTTGTGTGTGTGTGTGTGTGTGTGTGTGTGTGTGTGTGTGAGAGAGAGAGAGAGAGAGAGAGAGAGAGAGAGAGAGAGAGAGAGAGATTCATTAAGGCTGTTTATAGTAGGGTGAGAGGGAGTTTGTTTATGGCAACCTGGGCACCTTACCTATGGTTACACCACTGAAGAAAATCTCTTTCCCCTCCATTGTTAACTGTGCATAAATCTTCAGAGAGAGGTGGGGCTCCATGAGCCCCTCCCACTTGCAGGACATGGTATTGACAAGCCCAATTCTTTGCATATTTTGTGTAGGTAATCACAGCTACTGTGAATTTAAGAGGGCTATGCCTAGAAGCCACCATTCCACACCACTCCCCCTGTTTTACCTCAGATGCTACTTTATTTTCTTCTCTTCTTCCCTAATGTTCCTTGGGCAATGGAGGGGTAACATAGATGTCTCATCTATGGTTTGACTTTCAACAGTCTTTTACTCCTACTATTTTGACCAATTGAGTCTCTGTACTTACTATTGCCAACTGCGAAGAGAAGCTTCTCTGACCAAAGTTGACAGCTACATTAATCTCTTGGCATAAATATATTTATTTAGAAGAAAATTTCATGAGTCTATCATGTCCATTTAAGAACAGCAGCAGTAACTTCCCCACAATGGCATGTGCTCTCCACAATTATGGTTTTTTGATGGAATATTCCTGTAACAGTCATGGATCCTAGTGTGGAGTGAGTACCAAATCTAATAAGAAAGCAGTTTGTGGGCCCCCAAAAGACTTGCCATTATTGCCTGAACAGTTGATAGAGTTTTACAGAGTCTGGAGCTGAATAAGACCATTGAAAACAACTCTTTAGACATCTTCATAACACCTTCTGCAAAGGTTAGTCAGTAGGGGCAGGAGCTTCCAGTCCAGTTCTGGCTTGATTTCCTTGTGCCTGTGACCAAGAGATGTGGTATCTTCAGTAATAGGGTCTTACTATCTAGTTCAAGTGTACAACCTAGATCAGTGGCATTAGCTTGTATAGCTTTGGAGTCGCAGGCTTCCCCTGTTATCAATGTCTCATTTTGTAGCTCAATCCTGGCCTTGGGGGTTTTCTTTGAATAACCTCCAGCCAAGAGTTTTATGGCAAGGATGTACACTGTACTTTGAAGTAGCAGCTTTTCCTTGACCTTATTTTGAGTGCCTATGTCACCTTTAACATATAGATCACTTCTCTATCTGATGAATTCAACAATCCCAGGACTAAGCCAGTCTTATTCAAACAACAGCCCAAAGAAGACCAGATAGATGGTAGCTGTAAGGATCAAAACAAACACACAGACAAAAGGATTATATAAATAAGCTTATAACTTGTGGTAATATGTAGAAGAAATACAAATATCTACTATAAGGCAATTTCAGTTCTGATGCACAGAACAAAGCAAGAGTCACATGACTTCAGAAGCGAAATAGCAAAGGTGTTTATTTCCAATGCACAAAGCCAATCCACTGGTGTCTTTGTTTTGATGGATGTAAGAAGGTTTTTCATATTGAATGATGAGCTTTCATTTCTCTAGGTAGAGAAAATACACAAATGTTAATGTGATAGATGAGCTACACTCTATGCTTAATTATATTAGGGTTTTTTTGTACAGCTTTTTATTATGTGGTCTAGACTGGATTTCAGGCAAACACCACTATGTTCAATGAATCCCACTGTTGAGCACAGTCTTTCATTTTGAATCACAATCTTAGGAACACACTGAAGTCATACAGAAACCTAAAGTCATCTGAGTTAAGCAGATTCATACTCATAGATCCATATTTCCCTGATTAGCTGTGAATTAATGTAATTTTTGTGAACTATTAATTGGTATGACCTCACTAAAACCTAGCACATCTAAAGTATTGAATAATTTTGATATATGTTCCACCATGCATGTTTCTTTTCTGTTCTTATGTTTTACCACTTGGTTATGCTTCTATAAGGTTCAGGTCTCATATTATCTTCCACAGCCTACTGGTATGGTCACTGGCAACCAGGACTGTGAACACGGGTTGCATTCTTTGTACATTCATAAAAGAAGCATAGGTAGATGGTCAAAAGGATTATAGCAGTTCTATTTTGAATAATTGGTTTGACTCCATCTTCTCAGCAGAGGTGTGTCTTGTCCTTGCCATGCATGGGTACCAGTGGTGTTAGCTCTGTCTTCTCCATGTGAGTTAGAAAAGCTCTCTGTAGACTTCCACTTTTCAGTTTTCCATGTCCTCACAGTAGGCAAAGACTCAGGTTTAAGTCCTATCAGAATTATTTTTTTACATATCTAAATCTCTTAAGCAGAGCACAGATAAAAAGTGATTTAGTTCATGAGAACATATCTAAGCTTCACCCTTGAAGTGTTGCACCTGACCTCTGTTAGATGTGAAAAACTATATGGCCATGAAGACACAGCCACTGCTGACTTTCAGAGCTCTATGCCCAGGATACACTATGCACTGCACTCAGCAACATCATCTCCCTTCACCTCTCAAAAAGTTCCCTGGCTCTCTTCTGCTTCAATATGGTGCCCTCCAAGCATCACTAAAGGGTGTGGGCAATCATTCTGTAAAGAAGTTCTTTGCAGGGAAACCCATCCAAATGTCATCAGCAAAGTATATGCTTGCTATTGCCACTTTCTGGTCATAACTTCCTTTTTCTTCAATCAGCCTCTTGTTCTCAGAGCCTCCACTACTGGAAATGTGAAGGCAAATGTTACAGAATTCTTGTTCTCAGAGGTCACAGTACTATTGACAGTGGGAATGATGAGCATCTAAGTGTGACTTTTATGAAATATCTCAAAAAGAAAAGGCTCATCATTTGCACAATTGATTTTAATCTGATCATACATGAGTGCTCTTTACAATTTGTTTTACCTTGTGCATGCAGTGAGAAGTTTAGTTCCAATTCTTGTCTCTTACGTAGCCCAGAAAACCTTCCTTATATTATAGCTTCTAAGATGACTGAGTTAGCAACACCAACAAAATTCAAGTGCACAGAGGTAGAGGGGAGGAGCTGATACTGAAACACATCCTTGGACTTGATTAAACTTTAACAGAAGATGCTGCTCATGATTTCAGACTATGTCAACTTGGAAGAATTTGATGAATTAATTTGTTTATTTTTTTGTGGCTACTTGAGAGATAGTTCAATGGGTAAAGACATTGTCCAACAAGCCTAACCATGTTAGTCCATTCCCACAACCTGTCTGGTGGAAGAGGAAAACTGTCTACCATAAGTTATCCTTATGGGTAAGGTGACCTGCTGATGTCCCACACAACCTAAGTCAGAAGCTCATTTTTTAGTAAAAGGGGGACCTGTAGGTTCCTGGCCCCCGTTTTGGGTAACTGTTGCCTTGCTTGCTGACCTTGACCTTGATATCCTCCCTATGCTAATTCCCTCCTGGGTTTCACCCTCCTGAATGCTTAAGGGAAGTTCCTTGTCTCTGTATCCGACATAATGGGCATTAACAGCTTAGATGCAAGATTGTAAAACATCGGTAATGAACTTCTGCCCTCCGGGGTTCTCCCATTGTGCTGTAAGCCTGTATTTAAGACCTCCTCCCTCCTTCAATAAATGGCATTCAGCATTTAAAAAAAAAAGTTATCCTCTGACTTCCACATGCATTCCATATCACATGAGCCAACACACATAAATGTATGCACACTAAATAAAGGACAAAAATAAATAATAAAGTAATTAAAAATAAAACCCTTTATTTAAAAAATATATATGTATTTAACTTATAATAACTTAAAAGCCTCCCCCTTTCCCATATATAGACTTGTTTAATTGGTAAGTAGCCATTTGTTTTACTACAACTGGCCTTCAATTCAGTCAATCAGTAATTGATTACTCCCATGCCATTTGTACCACAGTTGCACTATGGGTGTATCTTTCCAGGACAGCCACTATTGCATCTCCAAGGGTTTACAGCTGGGTACTACTGTTGATTACTTTTCTCCTCAAGTAGTATGCATAGCTTCTTTTAGCAGTATGAAAACTAGGCAGTAGGGGTGAAGCTTGTAAGTAAGTACAAGCTAGATTTCTCCACATTCTATAACTCAAGTGTATGGTGCCAACAATAAGAATCTGTGGAATTCTCAGTCCTAAATGGAAGCTACTCCTTCCAAGACTCAGGGGTCATTGTGAGAAGAGTAGAAAGATTATGAGAGTCAAGGGTGTACATGAGCATAAAAACCTCAGTTTTTATATAGGGTAAAATTATATTTACTGTTTACCTATGAAGAAAACATATTTTATTTTCACATTATTATAATTATCATTAGCAAAAATAAATTCTGACACTTTTTTATTGTTCCAGAAGTCACTGTGATTATCACTATCTAGGATAGCTAATGCCATACTTATTTCATGTATGGTATTGCTTTTAACTCAACATGTACATTAAAGAAGTGCTTTAGAAATATACATTAAAATAAAATGGTCTCTGCCACCATGTGAACATTGGTGCATTTATGTCTTTCTACAGATTCAAATAACTACTGTAAAATTTCCTGGGGCCAATGACACACCGTTCATGTCACAAGGCTAAGCTGTGTAGGTGACAAAGGAATAGGCTCATAACACCAAGGCCCTTCAGATAAATGAGAACGCATCATTTTCTAGACATAAAAGAGCAGGGAAGCATAAGTATTTCTTCAAATTTATTATGTCCTGAGAAGAGCCCTGTTTGTTCCATGGAACTGTTGCGCTGTATAAATATCCAGAAGATTCTCATCAAATAGAATTTTCCTACACACATGAACTATTAATTAGGAAACTCAAAATGCTTAAATATAGCATATATTTGAAATTCTAATAAATTTATTAGCATTATATAAAACATTGAACTGATGAAAAGGAATGGATGTGTGTGTGTGTGTGTGTGTGCATGTGTGTGTGTGTGTGCATGTGTGTGTGTGCGCATGTGTGTGTGTGTGCACGTGTGTGTGTGTGTGTGTGTGTGTGTGTGTGTGTGTGTGTGCATATATCATTGGGGTATATATAATTCTTAGCAGCTGTGTGATATGAGTGCTTTAATGTTATTTATGGCTAGATATTTGTTGGTAATCTTGTGTAAGTGTCTCAATACTCTTATCACTTTATAAGACACTAGAATAAGTAAGCCTAGAACATGCAATTGACATTGTGCGTGCACTTCATGGATGTCAGGACTCTGAAACAAAATTCAAACTGTAGTTATTACTGATTCAGAGAATTTGTCTTAAATAAAATATCATGACATTCCTAAAGCAAACCAATGATGAATTTTTGTTAAGCACCTACAAATAATAAAAACCAGAAAACCCAGTGCACAAAGTCAACTTTAAGACCTTGTAACACCAGAGTTAGGCAGGGAAGTGACCTCTTGGTAGCTGAAGGAATGTGTCCATTTAATAGTTCAGGTTGGTGATCTCCCCTGACAAATCAACAATCTGTGCTTATCTGGGATTAAGAGAATAGATTTGAGATAGAGACAGATACACATAAGTGTGTAGGCAGGAAAGTGAGAAAATCCCATAGATCAATCAATCTGGCTTATAAGCAATGTTAAAAGTCACTGTGAGGCATCTATACTTATCTCAGTAAAAATGAAGTCTTTAGCAAAGATGTCAATCAAAACAATGCATTGAACAACTGGACAGCAGGTGTTCATTAGATGTTCCTCCTTAGATGTTCCCCATTGTAAAGCTCAAAAGTGCCCATATTAATAGGAAGATGAATATGCTTAATTCTGAGTATGTCCATTTAAAAGGTTTGGGTGGATTATTTTTCTGCATCTAGTTTCACAGAACAGGTGCTGTCAAGTAAGAAGCCATTACAGACCTCTGTGAAAGCTCTCACTTCTACATTTTCCATGCATATGTATTTTACCCCTTTCATAAAATTTCATTTTAGCATTTACATAAAAATACCACTTAGCTGTATAATTTTAAAAAAAAAAATAAAGAAAGCAGAGAAAATATTTACAAATGACACAATTCAGTTCTCCTGTGGCCCAGTGCTTTGAAAAGATCAATGATAAACAGTTGAGTTGGGCACTGCTCAAACACCACTGACAGCAAAATCTGCACTCAATATGGAAATCAATACCGCTGATTGGCATGCAAAATGACTACTGAACAGAATTTTCTGGAATGTTTATAAGTCTTCAAGCAGCATCAGTGACAGGCACAGCAGCGTTCTGTGTGATAGAAATAACAGCAAATAACTGAATGAACACAGTGAAACACGGCATTTTGTCTTAAAGGATCAAAGCCTTAAAGGGGCTCTTAATTGATCTCAAGACTTATGAGGTTAACAAAGAAAAAATTGCTTTCAGCATTTTGGATCAGCACAGCAGAAAACCAATTACACAAAAATATGTCATTTTTTTTTAAAGTTGGAAAAGAGTTTAGGAAGAATGGCTTATCAGTTGAGTCTGTTGGAAATAATTTAGTGGTTGAGTTTGGTAGCAGCAATTTAACTGTTGCTTTCTTGACATATTAACAATATCTTATGAATTGTCCTACAATGGATTTATCTTTCATTGTTTCCCAGCATTATAAGTTCTTAAGGTTGAACTTGGAATAGATGTGTGCCTTGCTCTAGACACTTCTTGCTTCTTTTTGTCTGCATATCTTTATACTTCATGTCTTGGTTATATTTCAAAATACACGCAACACATATCAGTACTGATAAGTCTGATAGGGAGTATACACTGGATGTGGGGAGAGACGCACCTTATCACAACAGTAAGGAAGTTTAAGCAGAAAGTTCATGAAGGGTGTGAGGCAGTATGGGCTATACATTGAGATTCTATCATTAAATAGATATCAATAAAGTTTTATGGAAATGTAATTTTATTAGTTATTACGTAAATTGTAGACAGTGTTCTTTAGTCCTGCATCCTTTCTGCAGACTAGAGAATTAATTTTCATGATCAGAAAGTGGAAAAGTGTTATCTGAGGCCAGATAATACATCACATATTCATGTTTTATCTTGAATGCAATTAAGGAAAATACCATGTGCTTTTGTGGAATAGAATATTTATTTAACTATGTAAAGATATGTTGCATTCGTTTGTGCTGCAGGATAATTGTTTAACTATGTAAAGATGTGTTGCTTTTTACCTTGCCGGCTTAAGGCACCTGATTAGTCTCATAAAAAGGTGAATATCCAGTAGCTAGGCAGAGGAGTGATAGGCAAGGCTGGTGGGCAGAGAAAAGGGGACCCAGCCAGCCAGGGACCAGCCAGTCAGATACAGAGGAAGCAGGAAAGCAGGATAGACACCATGTAGCTGAGGTAACCAAGCCTTGGAATAGAAATGGGTTAATTTAAGTTTAAGCTTTAAAAAAAAAAAAAGCTAGTAGAAACAAGCCTAAAGCTAAGGCTGAGCATTCATAGTTAATGAAAAGTTTCTATGTCATGATTTGGGGGTTGGCAGTCCAAGAAAGCCTATTACAAGATGCCCAACTTAACAAACTGATGATGAAAACATACTTGATAAATAAAGTGGAAATGACGAGGCAAAGAAAGGAAGACAGAATGCACTCAAAACAGAGCTTTGATGTGGAGTCCAAGCTTGGATGACATACTCTCAATGACTACAAAACAGGAAGTGAACTCAATGTGTCCCTTAAATGATGAAGACTGAGAAAATACTTAAATAATAATCTTTAAAGCACACTCCACATTGTAGACAGAAGTTTCTCTCAGAGGCTTATATTACTTACATACAGTATGATCTAGTGGTTCAGTCTTCTCACTAGCTAGCTCTTGCAACTTAACCCATTTCTACTAATCTGTATGTTGCCATGTGGCTGTGGCATTACCAGTCTGCAGGCATCTTGTTGCTCCTTGGGCGACGGTTTGGTGTCTCCCCTTACTCTCCTTTCTCCTTTCTCTATCCCCCTTGGATTTTCCTGCCTGGCTCCATCCTGCCCTGACATAGGCCAACACAGCTTTATTTATTAGCCAATGGGAGTTACACATATTCACAGCATATAGAAAGACATCCCACAGCATCACATAGCAGTGCTAAATGTAATAGCTCTGAGATACAGGGATGGTAGATTGCAGAGCCATGGAAGTGACAGTTACTGGATACAAACACTTTTACCCCAGCTTCATCTTGTTTAGCTGAAGAAAAATCTTGCTTGGTTGAAGAAAAGAAATTAGGTAATATCTTAGAGACTGAGAAATGAACACACTTGAATTAACAAACCAAAGTAAAGTAGGCCAAGCAGGGAGGTACAGTCATGGCACTGCAGGCCTGGTGCCCACTCAGGGGACCCTAGGCCTGTTGCTTGCCCTTGGTACTATATACCCATGGCCTGTGGTCTCTTCAAGACACTATAAGGATGTTATTCACCCAAGTACAGTAGGATGGTTGCCCACTCATTGCATTGTAGGCCTATTGCTCACTCACGTCACCATAAGTCTGCTACCTACTTATTGAAACATAAACCTGTGGCCCATTCACCATACCAGAAGCCTGTTGCATATTGTTCCTTAATGTGGTAAAGTAGACAGTATTAACTCTATTGTTAAAGACACTGGATTCTAGCAGTTTCAAATACATAGTTCAGTATTGGGTTGGAAAGAAATAAGCAGCAAAAACATGTGTCAAGATCAGTCATATTTCAAGTTCACATTTTCTGCAAAGGTATAACCTATTGCCTCTGAAGTTAATAAATGGGTGACTAATTCAGTGTCAATATGAGGAGTCATTATACATTATGTTTAAATACAATTTCATATTTAATATTTCCTTTGTGATATAGATGGGATGTACCCTATACTTTCATGTTAGAGCCTACAGGAATACAAGGTGAAATGTCCACATCTGACTGGTGCAGATGAGAACTCTATTGTCATTGAGACCAATTATTCAAGAAAAGAAAAGAAATACCCTCAAGTTCAGTCTGAGAAGGACTATGGATCAACCAGAGCCATCACTTCTGAGTCAGTGAGTATTTTCAGAAAAGATTAAAGGAAGGAAAAGGTTCTTGCCTCAGTCTGTTTCTTTACAGTCATGGATGAACTTTGCTGGAAATAATTGACTCTTTTGTTGGAATCATAGTCACATATCTTTAACACAAAGGAAACTAGAAATGCATTGTTTTTCATTTGTTGGGCATATAAGAGTTGACACTTTCATGCCATAAAAATTACAAGAACCTGGGCATTTGTAAAATATAACATAAAATAATCTACTACTTAATAAGAAGGTGGGACTTGGTCTCTTAAAACATCAAAAAGACACAAATCCAATCTGTCAAAGCAATCTAACTGAACTCCATTTGAGAACTATTTTGTGTGCATATGAAACAGTTTCAAGCTATAATATCAAAAATCATTTCTGTTCCAATGTATTTTCTATCAAATTAGAAAATAATAAAATTTGAATTTAGGAAGATTGAGGTTCTTGACTTCTGAGAGAATAATTATGTATCTGGAAGTGATGTAAAAAAAATCACCATATTTGACTCTATTCCATTCCACTCTGTATATAAATGTCCAATTGTCATCATGTTCACAGCTTCTGTTTAAATTTCTTCTAAACTTTAAGACATGCAGTCATTGGTGCCTTTCACATTCATGCATTATAAAATGCATGTGTGTTTAGATGATATATGCATAATAATTACTGATGGTATTTTATCTCTCTTTGCAAATCAAGAACATGTAGGAACCCAAATAAGATGATGAAGGCTAATTTCAACACTATCTTCTCTTCAAGTTAATATGGATCCATACTGCATACTTCCTGAAACTGAATTTGAAAACAGTATTAGCCAGTTTGAGAACTGTGCTTTACTCCCTTCTGGATGGCTGTATCCAGAAAGCGGTAGCTGGGAGCTAAAGTTCTTCAACTGGTTTGCACACCTGCACACCCAAGTCCTTATGTATCTTTCTATGAATTACAGGAGCTAGGTTGCTGTGATGATGGTGTATTCAAACTACTCCAAAGCATCCATAGCTGGACATTGAATTCACTTAGTGTCTTAGTTAGGGTTCCCATTGCTGTGATGAAACACTATGACCAAAAAGCAACTTGAGGAGGAGGGAGTTTATTCAGTTCATACTTCTACATTACAGTTCATCATCAAAAGAAGTCAGAACAGGAACTCAAGCAGGGCAGGATCTGGAGGCGGGAGCTGATGCAGAGGCTATGGAGCACTACCAGTCCAGGGATGCACTACCAAAAATGACCTGGACCCTCCCCCGTAAATCACTAATTAGGAAAAGGCTTGCCCTACAGGCTTGCCTATATCCTAATCCTAATTTCACAGAGGCATTTTCTTAATTGAGATTCCCTTCCCTCAAATGACTTTATTTTGTGTCAAGTTAACAGAAAACTAGCCACGACACTGAGTTTAAATTCTTGTTTTATCCATGTATCTTTCATTCTCAGATGTGGCCTGCAAGACAGTAGATTCTGACTGGAATGGTAGCAGTCAGAATGGGATACACTCTTGAGGGTTTAGAAGTCCCAGCACTGCATTGGTATTTATGCACTTTGGCTCTGAGTGCATGAACCAGAATGACTTCCTGGCCACATTTTGTGAGACATGCTGGAAAATGTTTCCATAAATATGGAGGCACGGCTGAGGAAGGAAGGGAACAAGGAAGGGTAAGCCAGTGGTTCTCTCTACAATGCTATCTACAGAATGGAGACAGGCTGCAGAAATAGGTACCCCTGCCTTTTAAACAGACTATTGATACTTTTATATATTAAAAAGGCACAGTTTTAATTTCTGTTGTGCTAACGCCCGCACTACCACCACCCGATCACCATGTCCGAGTGAGGGGCTGTGGATTAAAAAACAGAGACAAAAGACAGTGGGTCATTTGCCCCAGCAGAATGTTGATTTATTGAAGGAGGGAGGAAACCTTAAATACAAGCTTACAGCACAATGGAGGATCCCCAGAGGGCAGAAGTTCTCTACCCAATGTTTTACATTTTTGTATCTAAGCTGTTTATACCAAATGCAGGATGCACAAACAAAGAACCTCCGGTGAGCATTCAAAAAATTTCTTTGAGTTTTTTTTTTATTTTTATCATGTATATGTTTCTGTGTGTTTGCATAAGTACCGCTGTTGAGGAGCATAGAGGAGTGAGCTGAATTCCCTGGAGCTGGAATTACAGGCAGTTGTGAACCACCTAGTATTGCTGTACTGGGAATTTTAACCCAGGTCTTCTGCAAGATCAGCAACTGTTCTTCACCACTGAACCATGTCTCTAAGCCCTTAAATTTAAATATTTTAATTGACACATAAAACATAAGCATGACACATATTTATGGGACACCAAAGATGTTTCAATACACATACACATTTTGGATTGTTTAAATCAGGCTAAGCATGTATATCTTTCAAACTTTAATCATTTCCTTATATTAATTTCCCAATGTTTTCTTCTGCCATTGTGAAATATACAAAGTATTGTTCTTTGTGCCAACCCTGCTATTCAAGAACACACCAAAACATTGTACTCTTGCCTCACTTACAACCCATTGGCCAACAGTTCCTCATTTCCTTCCATCTTCTCTACAGCTTACAGTGACTACTCCTCTACTCTCAAATTGTATAAGATCAACTATGTAGAATCCACATGTGAAACAGACAATATAAGCACAATAGAAACATCTAGGCCTTCAAATCTGTGGACATTATTTATATCTTTTGATGTGTGTTATCTTAATGAGGTTTTCTATTACTGTGATAAAACACCATGACCAAAAGCAACTTGTGGAGGAAAGAGTTTATATCACTTAGGAGTTTATAAATCCAACATGAAGAAAGCCAAATCAGGAACTCAGGGCAGGAATCTGGAGGCAGGAACTACAGCAGAAGCCATGAAACAGTGTTGCTTACTGGCTTGCTCCTCGAGATTTCCTCAATCTGCTTTATAGCACCCATGACTTTCTGCCTGAGGGTGGCACTACCCTCTATGGGATGGGCCCACCCATATTAGACGTATTTCAAGAAAATGCACCATAGGCTTGCCCACAGGCCAATTTTGTGGGAGCATTACCTTAATTGAGATTCTCTCTTCCAAAACGACTCTAGTTTGTGTCAAGTTAACATAAAAATTAACCATCACACAGCTGGGCATCAGTAGTACATGCCTTTAGTCCCAGCACTTGGGAGGCAGAGCCAGGTGGATCTCTGTGAGTTTGAGGCCACCCTGGTCTGTGTAGCGAGATCCAAGACAGGCACCAAAACTACACAGAGAAAAACCCTGTCTCAAAAAACCAATAAATAAATAAATAAATAAATAAATAAATAAATAAATAAATAACCATCACACATGTGTATACATGTGTGTGTGTTTGGCTGTTGGGGAATATTATTTTAAGGTGTGTTACTTTTGTTTATGCTGCATTTGTTTAACTCTGTGAAGCTTTGTTACTGTGCCCGTGTTAAACACCTGATGGTCTCGTAAAGAGCTGAACAGCCAATAGCAATGCAGAAGAAAGGATAGGTGGGGCTGGCAGGCAGAGAGAATAAATAGAAGGAGAAATATGGGAGAGGGAGAAGGAACAAGAGAGAATGGGAGGAGAACTTCAGGGGCCAGCCACCCGGCTACCCAGCCAGACACAGAGTGAGAAGTAAAGAAAAGATACACAGAAATAGAGAAAAACAAAAGCCCCAAAGCCCAAGATAGATGGAATAATTTTAAGTTAAGAAAAGCTGGCTAGAAACAAGCCAAGCTAAGGCTGGGCACTTATAATTAAGAATAAGCCTTCGTGAGTGATGCATTTGGGAACTGAGTGGCAAGTCCCCCCCTCAAAGGAGCAGAAACAAACAACATCTGTCTATGCTGTGTGTGTGTGTGTGTGTGTGTGTGTGTGTGTGTGTGTGTGTGTGTGGAGACCTGAGGACAACCTAGGTGTCATCTTCTAAAGCACCATCCACCTCCGTAGAGACAGTTTCACTCACTGACTGGACCTCACCAATTAGGCAAGAATGGCTGCCCAAAGAGCCCGGAGATCTTCCTACCTCACCACTGCACCACATGGACAGCTCTAAACTTACATAGTTTTTCATGCCCCTGATCTAGAGAGCAAGGTATGTGTGTTATGATAATCGTTTGCTGAAAACAGCAAGTAAAATGAAAGTGGCTTTATAAAATATATCCACCATAACTGCTGGAAATAGCATATACATATTGCTTGATAACCTATTTTCTTTGTTATCTGGGCCAGTTGGAATCAACAAAGTTTCATCCCTTGTAAAACTCTGTTACAGATGTCTATAAAGTGTCCCCTCATTCCTTCCTCATGTGATGCTTTCTGTGCTATTCAATAAATACAGAACAAAGCCCTTTGTGATGTACACAGAGACAGGCAAGAGAAGACAACGTTCAGGCAGGCACAGATTCAGAATCAAACTACAGGAAAATAGGGGATGAAAGATCACACACACACACAGAGAGAGAGAGAGAGAGAGAGAGAGAGAGAGGTGGTGATATTGTGTTCCCCAATATATTGTGCACCCTAATAAACTTATCTGCAGTCAGAGAACAGAACAGCCATTAGATATAGAGGCCAGAACATGGTGACACACACACCTTTAATCCTAGCACTCTTAAGGCAGAGATCCATCCGGATCTCTGTGAGTTCAAAGCCACACTGGGAGGAGCCAGGCATGGTGACACACACCTTTAATCCCAGAAAGTGATGGCAGGAAGCAGAAATGTATATAAGGCATGAGGACCAGGAACTAGAGCCTGGTTAAGCTTTCAGGCTTTTGAGTAGCAATTCAGCTGAGATCATTCTGGATGAAGACTCAGAGGCTTCCAGTCTGAGGAAACAGGATCAGCTAAGGAATTGGCAAGGTGAGGCAGCTGTGGCTTGTTCTGCTTCTCTGATCTTCCAGCATTCACCGGGTTTGTTTTTATTAATAAGACCTTTTAAGATTCGTGCTACACAGAGAGAGAGAGAGAGAGAGAGAGAGAGAGAGAGAGAGAGAGAGAGAGAGAGAGAGAGAGAGAGAGAGAATTCAAATCTAGGATTACTCTTGGTAAAATTTCTCCAAGGGGAAATGCTTTTAATTTCTTTTCCTTCATGGGACACTGATGCATTTTAGGTACTCTGAGGTTATTACAATGCATTCAAACTAATGCAAATGAGCCTTTCTTCTTTAGTCAAAATGCTGAAGGCAGAACCCTAGGCCCCTTTCCATGCAGCATCATTAGCTGGGCACCTGCAGGCTTTTTAACATCAGGCTTCCCTGGCTGCAGAGCAAGCTGAAGAGTGGGTGAGTCCCTCAGGACCAAGATTACTATCTGAGAGCCCCACCTACTAAAGTGTTCTGTGGGTAAAGTGCTGCTGCATATTGAAAAGGGGGAGAATGTGGCAAAAGCCCTACATCTCACTTCATAGAGAAACCACAAAGCCTACACTGTCTCCTGGACCCAAATCCTCCTGAGTCATTGAAAGAAGTGGGACTGGAGTCAGTGCTCCAAATATTGTCACAGAGGGAGCAAGGTGTTAGACACAGCTTATCGTGCTCTGCTGTCATGCAAAATAAGTGCATATATGCTCTATCAATCCGAAAGCTACAGGTTGGGTGCTCCTAAATTGAATGTGTGGTCCTTGGGCTCTTCAAAGCTAAAGGTTGGATACTCTTGTACGAAACTGAGGCTTATGTTGATGGGAAGTGATGTATTGGCTAAAGGGCCTTGCAGTCAGCTATGGTCCACATGCCTAGGAACTGACCCAAAGCACAGATAACACACACATGATTTGTCACAGAATGTGGCCAGACGTTATCATATAGTATTTAAACTTACTGGCCCAATTTCATCTTCTGTGTAAGCTCTCCAGTCCTAAAGAATCTGAAGCTTTCTGTGTCTAGTGATGTTAGATGCCAGAGAATTAGGAATGTTGAGAAATGTAAACATCCACTTCCGTTTCTTAAGTCCCATTTATTGCCCCATGGTTCAGGTGACTTAATATTTTCCCACAGTTCTTTTTCAGATACATAATCGCTTTCACTTTTAACTTATTTTCATATACTCCAGTTAAAATGGATTCCAAGGACACTGTATATTGCTAATAACATTCCTGTTGTACTGTTTTATGGGACAATAACCTGGCATCCTAGGGGAGAAAATGACCCATCATCCCCATAGCTAATTCACTCTGTGTATGTATTATTGCATCATAAACCATCACTGCAGCATTAGGATGAGTAAATGGTAGGTAAAGCATTTTGATATTTCAATTGTGCTTTATAACAAAGGGGAAAGAGAAAAGAGAGAAACAGGCACATGTACGTATTTGTGCAAATAAGAATAACTAAGGCCATTCCTAAAATATAGCCAAGGTTGCGCCAAGTACATGTACCTTTTCCCTAACTGGTTTAAAATGCAGAAATCCCAAACAGAGCTGTGGTTTATGCTTTCAATAAAGGTAATTAAGCTTTAAGTGCTGATCTTGCCAATGCTATTGAGTGGTTTACTAGAAATAAATTGAGCCCAACTGCTTCCAAAACTCAATCTACATGATCAGAAATGACTGGTGAGTTAGTACAGCCAAGCTATGAACACAGTAGGAATTATAAGTATAAATAAATACAAAGTGTCTTTCAGCACATTCATGCACACGTGACAAATGTGATCTTAAGCCTCAGGTGTGAAAAGTCCAAGAAGTCACCTACTGCCCCCACTGTCTTCTGTGGGATGCTTATATCTTGACACCTGTGCTGTCAATGCAATCTAGTGATTCAGACAACTCTTAATTGAATGTTCTTTTAAATGTCTAATCTAACCCCCTCTGATGCAATTAAAATCAATCTAAGTTTGCAGTCTCTCTGCAAAGTAAGCCACACTCTTCTCCTCTGCTGCTCACTATTCCACTCTCCTCCAACCTGAGCATCACTTCCTGAGCTCCATCACTTCCACATATAAACACCGTGGGAGGTGGAGTCATGGAGAATGAGTTTCACAATACAGAAAAGGCAGATTACAGGGAGTGTGAAGGAAGTGTTTTCGTTAGCTGCCTCTGTTTACTACATTTTAATAGAAGTCCTTTAATTTTTAAAATAGCCTGCGGCTGATACAGTGACGAGCCTCAGGAGCTGGGCTGTTTGAAGCTTCAGCATATAGCAATCCAGCATCTCTCCTGCACTTGCTGTTCCTCTTCATCAAGGTCACAGGTAGAAGTGAAGATGCCACATCCACACACTCTTCAGAGAAAGGAGGGTGAAGCTTCACTCTGGTGCTGCGTAGAAAGAAACGGGGGGGGGGGGGGAAACACAGTTTCAGCTGCATAAGTAATGCAATGTGTCCTCAAAACAGCCAGAACCCTTCTGAAGTCAACCATGCTTGCTTTCTGTATTCCGTTTTCATGTTGTTTCTCAACAGTAACTCATAATGCTTCAGCAGTGGAGCATTTTTAATTTATTAGAAGTAAGACAACGGGGAAGTCAAACGTGGCAGTATGTTTCTAACGTCCATTCATTTACCGTCATTCAAAAGGCACCAGAGGTTTGTGAGGGAGTACAGTGCCATGTGATGCCACTGCTGACAGTCAGTGTGGCAACTTGTCCATGCTTAGATTCAGTGGTTGCTCTAGATGGCTATTACTGTGTGTGTGTGCATTTGTGTGTGTGTGTATATGGATGCATGTGTGCATGTGAATGCCCACATGTGTATGTATGTGTGCATATATGCCCATGTGTATATGTGTATATATGTACATTTCTGCACACGTAAGTCTATTATGGTATAAATCATAATCCATAAAGTTCATCTACTTAAAGTGAACATTTCCACTGCTTTGGGAAAATTACAGTATAGTGCCACCACCACCATCCAACTTTAGAACATTCCATTCACACCACAGACATGTATCTATAGGTCACCTGGAGCATGGGATGAGCTAATTCAGCCTGTCTTGTATAGAGCACATTTTCCGCCGGGTGGTGGTGGCGCATGCATTTAATCCCAGCACTCGGGAGGCAGAGCCAGGCGGATCTCTGTGAGTTCGAGGCCAGCCTGGGCTACCGATTGAGTTCCTGGAAAGGCACAAAGCTACACAGAGAAACCCTGTCTCGAAAAAACAAAAAACCAAACAAAAAAAAAAAGAACACATTTTCCTACTAAGACAATGAATTTGACATGTGTGAATATATACTGAAAAGCATATGTTTTAAAGCAACAAAGCTAAGTGTTTATTATTTTAGTATGATTCTCTTCAAATGGAAATGAGCTGACATGCCTTCTGTCCAAGAGCAGATGTGAGACAAAGAAAGGGTCAGTTATATTTTGCAATTGATTTGCCTTTCAATGAGTCAGTGTATAACTGGCTTGGAAACATGCCCCACATTATGAAATCTGGCTCCCCATTTTCTTTCTTACTGACTTTCAAAGACAGCCACAAAAACTTTTATGCTCCTAACACCATCCTCTACTCTTTTAGACAAAATATAGCACTCATTGCACAGGGGAATGGAGCAGAGGTCAGGCAACTCAATGTCATTGTACACAGGAATGGGGCAGGGGTGAGGCAACTCAATGTCATTGCACACAGGAATGGGGCAGGGGTAAGGCAACTCAATGTCACTGCACACAGGAATGAGGCAGGCGTAAAGCAACTCAATGTCATTGGACATGGGAATAGAGCAGGTATGAGGCAACTCAATGTCAGTTTCTACCCAGGACGATGTCACAGAGCCTGAGTCTGCTCTGCTCTTTGGATGCTGCTATCCACATACTGGAAGCCTCAAAAGCAATAACATCACAGCTGAAATTAGATAGTCTCTGTCAGTGAAATCAGACATAATCAAATACTCAGGGTTAGATTAGGCCTTGAAAATGCTTGCGTTTTCTTGATGCTTAAATTCAATCTACAGTAAGTTTTGCTAGAAAGTTTATATACAGTTGCAACATAATCTGCACTGAGGTATTGCACACTAGCTAAGGATGTGGTCCCACGGAATCTCCC
Source organism: Peromyscus melanophrys (assembly GCA_902168415.1). Lineage (NCBI taxonomy): Eukaryota > Metazoa > Chordata > Mammalia > Rodentia > Cricetidae > Peromyscus > Peromyscus melanophrys. The sequence continues at coordinate 15,431 of CABHPR010139282.1, read as the reverse complement.
TGAGCAGAGTGGATGTACATACAGTGAATGTGCCCAGAGCTACTACTGTGTCTGGTCTGTGGAGCTCAAAACATCCCTGCTTCACAGGGAGCTGTATTCACCTGCTGTCGTTAGTGGCACCCTTTTCCCCATAGAATTCGCTGATTTGATTTTCAGTCAGCAGCCCCAACTGATAGAGCTTCGACAAAGGAAAACTCCATCTCTGCATAGAACTTAGAACCCAACAACTGCTTTTGTCAAACAGGAAGTAGCAACATTTCCACATGAGTGCTGAAATGCTTACTTAGTTTTGTCAAATCTAGAGCAAGAGAGTGTGTGACCATAATGAACCATTAAATTTTCAAGCCTAGGAGCTGAACATAACTCCTTGCAAGGCTGCTGACCACCAGAAAGTTCCTTGGAATGTAGACCCTGCCACCAGAGAGAGCCTGTTGTTTGTTTTACTCTTTTACTTTTTTGGCTCTTTATTCTTTGTGGGGACCTGCCATCCTGCTCCCAAATAAATCACATTGGGAGTCTTATTCTTATTTATGAATTCCTGGCCTTACCTTGGCTTGTTTCTAGCCAACTTTTCTTAACTTAAATTATCCCATCTACCTTTTGCCTTTGGGCTTTTACCTTTCTCTATTTTTGTGTATCTTTTCTTTCCTTCTTATTCTATGTTTGGCTGTGTGGCTGTATGGCTGGCCCCTTCTTTTCTTGCACCTAGATATTTTCTTCTCAGATTTCTCCTTCTATTTATTCTCTGCCTGCCAGCCCCACCTATCCTTTCTCCTACCTAGCTATGGACCATTCAGCTCTTTATTAGACCAATCAGGTGTTTTAGACAGGCAGAGTAACACAGCTTCACAGAGTTAAACAAATGCAACATAAAAGAATGCAACACACCTTTGTATCATTAAACAAATATTCTACAGCACAAACAAATTTAACACATTTTAAAATAATATTCCACAACACCTGTCAGAGTAAGTGGTGGACACAACCATTTCCAAATGTCTTCATTTCCCAGGTGAATCACACAGTGTCCTGTAGCTGGAGTTTTCTCTAGTCCCACTGGGTCCATAGCCTCTCAGACCCAAATAAACACACAGATGTTTATATTAATTAAAACTCTTTGGCCTAATGATCAGACTTCTTGCTAGCTAGATCTTACACTTTAATTAACCCATTTCTATAAATCTATACCTTGCCATATGGCTCATGGCTTACCAGTATCTTTACATCTTGCTTCCTCTGTGTCTGGCTGGCAACTCCTGGCTCAGCCTTCCTGTTCCCAGAATTCTCCTCTCTCTTTGTCCTGTCTATACGTCCTGCCTGGTCACTGGCCATTCAGCACTTTATTTATTAAACAATCAGAGCAACACATTCACAGCATACAGAGTAATATCCACAGTAGTGTGATGTGCCTGGGCACCCTGTCTCATGAGGCTCTGTGGGGTTCAGGGATTAAATATATCCACTCTCAGACCCCAACTTCCCCTAGAGTCTCCTTCTTTGTATTACCATGTCTGAGGTCAGCCTAGACATGTGTGTTAGTTCTCCTACCCTCTCCTGTACATGGCATTCTTCCCACTTCTTAAAAGATAAATATACCTCAGGACAACATAGAGGTCTATTATGCTTCAATGGCTAGGGTGATAAAATACATGGGAAGGCCAAAACAATCAAACAAACAAAAAACCCAAACCCCAAGAAAAAGAAAGAAATTTTCTTATACTTAAGGAAAAGTCCAGAAGTAAAAGTAAAGATGGAGTGGGTGGCATACATCTGTATTCTCAACACTTGGGAGGCTAAGGCTACCTAGCAACACACAAACATGCACACATATTCACATACACACACACACACCACACATACACACACACAAGGATTTGCATATATGAAAATCAATTTATTCTACTTTGGCATGGAAGGATCAAGATCCACATACCTAATTATATTCAGATTCACTCAGCAAACATATCTGTCCTGTCTTCTACAACACTCTCCAGGTGGAAATAGTCTCTCTCTCTCTCTCTCTCTCTCTCTCTCTCTCTCTCTCTCTCTCTGTCTGCTCCCCTCTCTATCTCCCCTTCACCCCCTGCTTCATCTCCCTTGGTGTGGTAAGTCTCCAGGTTTTCAGTCTCTAGTAAACCGACCTCAGTTGTTTTGGATAAAATACTTCTCAGTTGTGTATATCTCACAATGAATTGACACACATTTATATTTCATAAGTATCTTATTTTAGGAAACAGTTTGTACCATAAGGCTGAGCCCTACTAAGTTTTGAAATTTTTGATAGCTAAAACAATTTCATTCTCATTGCTAAACTTGAATTTATGCTACCTCTTAGAACGCTTTTACATGCAACAGACTGGAACCCAAAGTGACATTTCATTTGGCAAATTAAATGAAAAACAAAATTATTAGAATTTGCTGCATAGCTAGTATCATTTACCTGTTTGTGAAACTTCTCTAACAAAGTGAGCATATTTCTAGCTGTGATTTCCCTGATTTTTTTAATATAGATAAGTATAAAAAAACCCAGATTTCAGAATGAACTACATTAATTTAGAACTACAGTAATTTAATCTCAATGAATGAAATGCCATGCCTTCTGGAGAGCTGGTAAATGTGCCTCTGGCAGCTACCTGGGTAGTGAAGTCATTTTTGGTCCAGTTTCTTAATTACCTGCCTCTGAAACTAGACCTTGAATGGAATCTGCTTAAAGCTACCTCAACTTACTTTTCTGCAGCTATGAATAACAATGAATGCTGAGAAACCTTAAGAAAAATCCCACACCTGGATGGGTATTAGACCAATAACTGCATGCTGGGCTACAAGATCACCCCAGATAAAGAACATAATTTTGCCATTTGGTGAGAGGCATTTAAAAATGTTCAGCAGTCAGTCCTTAAGCTAGATCACATTGCTGCCAGAAAATAAGTGATTGAATCACAATTCTTACAATTGAATTAGCTTTTTCACTCATATTAAATTATATACAGGATGCACTTTTCTCCTTTGCTGTTCTCTGGACATCTTACTAACATGGTCAGTTGCGTTGTTGAGTGGCACCCTGCCCTTTACTGGAAGACTTGATGTTGGAGTCCAGCATAGTTGTTTATGCAGTGAGTTAAATATGACCCAAATCCCCCTTTTCACTGTGAATTCCTACACAGCAAACTGTGATAAACTTAGAACATAAACTCATTTCACATGAACTCCAAGTGTATGCTTCTAACAATTAGGTTCTAACAATTAGAATGGCAGCCAATTAGAGACAAGTTTCAACAGCAGGCTGCCAGCTGATTGGAGAGTGCCCACCTATACAAGAGCTCACTACACCCTCACACTTGGCAAGTACCCAGATATAACCACAAGAAAGCTGTTTTCCTGCCTCACTTTATCTGCTATGGTCACTCATCTTGGTTGTCAACTTGATTGACTTAAGAAAATGGGGAACCTTTGGGATTGTGGTAAGGGTGTTTCCTGGCAGAGTTATCCCATCGAGGGGCTCTGAAACAGCCAACAGTTTAATCTATAGATGGATTCAAGAGTTGAACACATTACAGAGAGGTGGTACAAAAAGAAAAGGAACCAAACAGCCAAAGGTGACAAAGGTCTCCTCCCCATCTACACACTGCCTACCCTAGCAGAGAGTGGCTCTCAGAAGCCTGTTGGGTTCTTTGTGCTGCCTGCCTGACTCTGGGATGCTCTTTGTTCAGAAAAACACTGCCACATTTATTTTCTGTATTTTTTTTTCATTTTAGGAAGGAATACAAAATCTAGTTTGCATAGATGTTTCCATCACCACTCTTTGAGAAAGCCTAATGAATTAAGTATCAATTGCTAATGAGGAAACCCTGTCCTCTCTAACAGTGTACCATTAAGATGTGGTACATCTCTATGTATAACACGGGCACAGCAGGGATTAGACAGGGAAGGGGAAAGAAATAAGTAGCCCCCACATTGAAAAAGACTTGGGCTCTAGGTGAAAGGGTTAGAAAATAAACAGGCAAAAAGCTTAAGTATGACTGTTGCTACCACATGTTTTCCATCTAATGAAGTATCTACTAGAATTCAAACGCAAGTATGCGGAAGGGAGACTTGCTCACCCAAGACCACTTCAGTACTGTCCACAATAGCTGAGAAGCCTAGTCAACCAGCTCATCACATGAGAAGTGGATAAATATACATATACTCAAGGGAATAGTGTCCCGCCATAAATGGGTCAATTCATCCTGGGATGACCTTGAGGACATTATACTAAGAGAAGAAGACAGACACAGATACAAAATACAAAAGCTTTCTGATTTCACTTACAAGAAGGATCAAAAAGTGGATCTCAGAAGAGGATGATAGAATAGTGATTACCAGAGATGGGAAATCTCAGGGGGAAGAAAGAATGGTGAGAGGGGGTTAGTGGGGACTATGCCACAGCAGAAGGAGTTTCTCTTATTGCACAAGGGCAACTATAGCTAACAACAATGCTTGCATATTTCATAATAGTTGCATGAGAGATTTTGAACAATTTACTGCCAAGCCATGGTGAACATCTGAGTTGTTAGATGCATCAATTATTATGATTTGATCATTATACAATGAATAAATATATTGATATGTCACATTTTAGCTCATATCAGACAATTATTATGATTTAAAGTTACATAAAATAAAATACATAATTAATAATTCTGAGATAACATTTAGAAAGTATTGAATAAATGTCAGTGTGACAGCTTTATCATTTTTCTTCCTGATGGGTGTATAGGTTTCTGTATTTGTCTTCTTTTCTTTGTGGTAAAAATCAATTTTGATTTAGATCCTTGAGTTTCAATCTTCATTGTAGTACCATTGGTTATGTAACTTTGAATTGTTTTAATCTTCTGTAGCTACTTCCAGTCTTAGAAACACAGTTTATGCTTAAAAATAATTTTGAACTAAAATAAATATATAATTAAGATAGAGCCCAAATGATAAAGTAGAGCTGTTTTGAACCCCCCACTACTTCTTATTATGATATCCTATTTAGTATTCACCTTCATTTGGTGGACAGATAAACTGTGATGAAAGTGGAATATTACCCAGTGCCAAAAATAAAAAGGATACATTAAGAAGAAGTTCACATGGAAATTCACACCAGAAAGAAACCCATCTGAAGGGCTGTACACATAGGACTCAAATTCCATGGCATTCTGGGAAGGCAGATCTGTAGATAGTGAACCCACCAGTGGGTTTCCATGGATACAGAAAAAAGAAGACTATGTGAGGCAGAGGAATTCAGGTCACTGATGCTACTCTGTATGACATGTCCTGGTGGGTACGTGCCATGACTTATCAGTTCACACTCAACCCCAGGAAGTGTGTCCCACTGCAAACTGTTGGTTCTGCGTGGCACTGATGTGTCAGCATGGGTTCCTCTGCATGATGGAAGTGAACTTTGATGGGGATACTGACAGTGGATGGTGGTAAGACAGTCCTGGGGTAGGACAGGAAATCCAGGCAACCAGTCCTGGTATCTTCCTCAGTTTTTCTATAAAACAAACTTCACTAAAAACAAAACAGTAAATTGTTACAAACTATGAAGGACATTTATCTTCATGCCCCCTTCTTCTTCATATATGAAAGGATGCTGACTTACATTGCTGTATCAGAATGCCACAAATGTGGTTTGTTCTATTGATTGGACATGAAAGTACCACTGACTACTGCTGCATAGAAACACATGGTTAGCCCAGTTTCTAATGTTCTGCAAGAAGCAAATGTGGCCTGAAAGGAGAAATATGTTAAAGTCTTTGAGTTTTTGTTGTTGAAGTAAATCTGTTCTAAGAAAACAGTCGGAAATGATCATTACCACAAGATAAATAAAACATTATTGAAAAGTGTGGGCCCTTTGTGGGATTGACAGAGGGGACCTGGAGCTAAAAGCTTGTGTTTAGCTCTATAGAAAACATCATTCTTGATGCCCTCTTAACTCTATGACCTCCTCAGCCCTAATGATGATTTTTCTAGATCTTGCTTCACTGGGATTGCCTACTTAATATTCAAATGCACACAAAGCTGCTTTCCACTGTCATTCTCGTGGAGAAATAATATGTCACATTTTGAGTTTATAAACAGCTGGGCTAGACAGTTCCCATCACCCCTTTCGGTGTTCCCTACACCTCACACACCAAGAAACTGACCCTCACTGAGCCTAGCTACAACACCTTCACTCCCTAAGGCTTCCACCTCCATTCCGCTCTACTGTGCACAGCTAGATCTATGCACAGCCCACTGACAGGAAGCCATCTAAGACCCTTCCTCACTCAGCTTCTGCGACATTGCCTGTGTTTCTGATTCAAATGCAATCACACCTCCCTGAGTGTCTCCTTCATTCCAGATCTAGTATCTTCCCTGTTCTCTCCCTTTGCACATAAGCACAATGGCAGCCACTTCTACACAAATAGATATCAGCACCACCAAGTTGTCAGAGGCTTCTTGGAGCCTCTGCTGCTCTCTATAGACCATCCCAGGTCATTGTTCTGTTACAGTGGGAACAGACCATGTGTTCCTATTAGGCAACAAAGGTATACAGTCATCCCTGTGTGCAAAGGACATAAAGCATGCTTCCCATACCAGACCCATCCCCTGACAGCTTACCTGGAGTCCTGGATCCCATAAATACTTCTAACTCAGTGTTACTACCTACTAGAATTTTGAAATTTATATGACTGTTTTCTTATATACATTATTTCATAAGTAAACTCACATGTCTTATAAAACCTGATTTTCTCAGTCAACTTGACAGTGTAGAGATATCTGCTCTATCATTGGGGAGATCTTCACTTCAATTTTCAGCCCTTTTGTGTGAACCACACTTTCTGTGCCTTTCATACTGTGGATGAACTGCAGACCATTTCACCTGTGTGGATTACACAGTTCACAGCTATGGATTTGCTCACGCATGTGCTCTGGAGCATGTCCTCTCCATGCTTTCTTGGGTTGCATTGCGAATGGGGTGAGTTACAGCACTCATATACCGCATGCCTACCAGTTAATGATAAGTTCCTATACAAAGTGGCTAGGTCACATTTTCAACCCAGAAGTGTTCAAAAGTTCTAAACACTACCAAAGCTTAAAACTCTCCAATTTAAAACATTTTAAATGTTACTCCACGTGAAAGTGTTTTTATTTTGGGTTAAATTTGCAATTGGCCAAGAATTAATTGGGTTTCAAATCTTCCCATGTGATCTCCTTCAAGTTTTCAGTTATTTTTTCTAATGAATTTTTTACTACTTTCTAATTCATTATTCTTTAAAAATACACTGTCTCTAAACTCACTTATAAATCTTACATTTAATGAATAATTGTTCCCAGGATGCAACTTTATTATAGACTTTATCAACAATTATAGTGAAAGGAAGCTTTTAAGTGTAATGTGGCTGAATTTACAAGTCTTTTTTTACTCATTGCTTGGAATTTTTATGTCTGAATTAACATCTTTATTTCCCCATCTGAGATTATCAACACGATTTGCACTACACTCTGAAATTCTTTGATGCAAACTTTCACCTTGAAGTAGTTTGTCTTGGCTTGTTTGTTTTGGTCTTAAATTGACTTCATAGCTAATCCTCCCTTGAAGTCAGTCCATCCTCAGGAGATTTTTCTTACCTTTCCTTAATAAATCTATATTCTCTATGTTTAAAACGTTTAATAAATCTTGACTTCCTGATAGCAAGGAAAGCATGCATGATGTACTTGAGACTCCACATCTGTCTCTGCACCCTCCAATCCATACTGTGTACATACTTGTTATGGGGGTGTTTATAAATGGCCCTTTCTTTGCTTTCTGCTGGGAAAATGCACCTTCATCCACCTATGGTAATTGGCTATCAGTCAGCTTCATTGGTTATAATTCTGCTCCTGCAATAAATCACAACAATATAAACAAATGCAAAGCATCATTTTGATCTATGCTGTCAGTGCCTTGCTGGTCCTTGAACTGCTGTGCATTCACAGAAACTTTGGAATCTTGCATGTGGTTCCAACACACACACACACACACACACACACACACACACACACACACACACACACACACAAACGCACACACAGTGGAGGAGAGGAATGGGTAGATTGAGGGAGGGAGTGACGGAGGGAGGGAAAATTAGAGGGAGAGGGAAATACAAACATCGTATTGGAGTTTTGATTAAAATATTTTGAATCTGAAAATCAATATCAGAAAAATTGCTGACAATATTGGTTACCTGGGGTTGCCATAATTAGCACCACACATTGAGTGTCATACATTGTCATAAGCTGACCCTATCCCAGTTCAGGGTGTTGGGAGCCAGTAGTTTGGCTCCGGCACAGCCATGCTCTCTGCCAAGGCCTTCCTGGCTGAGGGTGGACTGCACCAGTCCAGGATGCTGTATGGTTCCTGCAGGAGTCACTCCAGTTGCTGCTTTTGCCTCCACATACTTGTCTCCTCCGTGTCACTTTCTGTATCCCCCTTGATGTCAGGAGATGTGGTTTAGACTCCAGTGAAATCAACACTTTACCTGACATCTTCAAGACTGTATTTCCAACACAGACCCCTCTGTACAGTCCAGTGAAGACTCCATCTGGCAGTGCTGTTCCACATGGCACCTCAACCTTCCCACACCTTGTCATTGATTTGGTGGACATCATATGAATATTTTAATTGTGTTTCCCTCTATATGCATTACTGAAGTCTAGATTTTTAAAAAAAAAAACCTGACACAGCTTCTCCCCCACATCTACAGTTATAGTTTGTATTGATCCCTTTACTTGGATATAAATAATTCATTACAAATTGTTATAGAGGAAAAGAAATTAAATATTTCCTGACATATTTATTATTTTGAAAATTGTTAAATCATCAACAAACAGATTTTATCTTACATTGTTACTATCTTGCTAAATGTCATCGATAAAAAATGTCCATTAAGATTCGCTATGAAAAAAATCTGACTTTAATTTCCACTTTGTACATTTTATAAAATATTTTAATGTATTCAGGAAATAAAAATATTTTTCAAATACTGGAATCAGTGTTTACTGACTGACCCTTAGTTCAAATCCCTGTTTCTGGTTCTGTATACCCTTATTGATTTTCAGTCTGCTTAACATACCTATCAAGAGATGAGCATTTCAAAGGCACTCACTCAAAAGTTGGGTCTGTCTATTTTGCTTCGTTGTCCTGTCAACTTTCTTGTCGCATCGTAACTTCAAGGGCTGTGTTATGAGACTCATAAAGTTTCTAGGTTAGCTAACTCCCCAGCATTTGGACACCCCTGATGTATACACTGACAGATTTGTTGCTGAGTGTCCACAACTTCTGATACTAATTAGAAAAGCCCACTTCCCTCTCTGCAGCATTGTATAGATGGAAAGGTAGATATATACACATACATGATAGGGTTGATTGATTAAAAGCATTTTAACTGTTTCTGCCTAGCTTTAGATTATTTTGTTATCTTATTTTCATGTACTTATTTTTTAAATCAGCCAGTGGTTATATCCTGAAAAATCTTCTAATTAACCTCTTCCCTTTCCCCGGCTGTGATTTTCTCATCTCTGACTTTTATATATTTTATTTCTGCTTACATAGTGGTTAACCTTGAAACTTTGAGATACATTAGTATAATAATGCTTCAGTTTCTCTTTATACTAAATTCCCATCAATTGCACAAGGCTTTAGAAGGGTGATAAGCAACCTCGAAATTATAGTTTTTTTTTTCCCACTCTGCTAGTATGATGTCTATAAGTTTGACCACAATCAGTCCATCCAAGCTGCTCCTACCTCTGTGTAAATGTTTGTTTACCTAACCTTCCTTTTGACTAACTCATTTCTTTGGGTTTTTCTTCAGTGAGGCTTCCTGCTAGTGAATCTGTTAGTGTGTGTCTTTCAAAAGCAGAGTGCATTAACTACCTGTACAGTGTTTCTAATAAGAAAACAGCTTTATGTTGTCTCCTTTTTTTTTAACGAAAAAGCTGTTCTAAGTTTAGCTTTTTCCATGATGCCAGATGTCATTTTTCCATCAGCACAATAAAAATATAATATATTTGCCCTGCTGAGAAACCAGTGGCCACAGGGAAACCAGTCTTTCCCTTAGCTGGTTCTACAGAGAGAGAGAGTGCCTTCTGTGTGCCTCTCACTTTCTCTGCTGTGAGCAGTGCTGTGTCCAGTGGTATTAGGCTGTGGGCAGTGCTGTGTCTGGTGGTACTAGGCTGTGGGCAGTGCTGTGTCTGGTGGTACTAGGCTGTGAGTAGTGCTGTGTCCAGTGGTACTAGGCTGT